>JAGDQP010026833.1:12255-25530 GCA_022664845.1 Lepisma saccharinum
GTTCTACATCGATGGAATTATGAAGCTACCCGAAAAATGGCAAAAGGTCATAGATAATAATGGTCAATATGTACTTGACTAAAATTGATTTTCAATAAAGAAATTTTTTGTTCAAAAATGTACCAAAAAACCGCGGAGACTTTTTATATGACCCTTTACTACTTTACCACCACCACTACTACTACAACTAATATTACTGCCAAATACTACTACAATGCTTTAAAACATTAAATCTAAATATTTTTATTTACAATAATCCAAATTTAAAATTCAAAGGTATTTATTTATTTCTGATTGTTGTTTTAACTTACAAATGCAAATAATGTATTTATTGCATTGCTACAAACAATAAAACTACTGTTTTTATTAATTAGTTCGCGACACAGTCACTTCCGGTTAATAAAAATATGATAACTTTTGGGACGGGTCGAGTATCTGATCATGTGCAAAAATCATTGAAATGCGTTAAGCCATTTTGGCGTGATGATAACGGAAACTTAATTTCAGTCATTTTTATGCAGAGAGATAAATATATAGAAATGTATTAAAGCAACAATGGTATATTGTACTGTCACTCGACTTACGTCGCTGTGCAAGATTCCATCATTGCATGACGTCGGGAAATGAGTTAAATTAACGTTTCAAGATTTGAGAACATCACGAACCATTGTGAACTAAAGAAAATAATGTAAGAATAAAAAGCCGACCTACCTTGTTACAGGTCCTACAACTGAAATGTACATAGGCAGTACCCAACACTGATCGTGAGTTACCCCCTGCTGTAATAAGGATTTCAATTGCAGTCGTACGTTGGTGTTTTGAATAACAATCTTTGGTAATTAATTAATTGGGTTATTAGTGCGGCATCTTAAGACACAGTTTTTACGAAATTGTGCATTTTATGTATAAAAGTATGAAACAAACTAATTATTTAACACGCTGTAGGCGTTCGCATCGTGCGCCTTGAGGCGCCATATTGAAAAATGGCCGCCAAATCAGTTTTTCCAGCTATAACTTTTCAGTGAGTGATCCTATTCTAACTTTCTTTATTTTGAGTTGTTCAGAATTTAATTCTTCAAAAGTAACTTATAACGAACCTGTTATTTCAAGAGTTGTAGACATTGCAGCATTCACTCTGAGAGCGATGTTGAAAAATGGTCGAGGAAATGTCTTTTTGGTACTATAACACTTACGCTAATATTCCTATTGTAATCTTCTTACACTTAAGATTATTCATCATTTCCCAAATGTAAAATTTAACGAACTAGTTATTTTAAGCGTTGTAGTCATTAGCAGCAATAACTGTGAGCCGCCATATTGGAAAATAGTTGCTCAAATCAGTTTTCAAGCATTAACTTCTGAATGAATAGTTATACTCTAACTTTCCTGTTTAACAAATTGTCTCATCATTCTCCAAAGTCTAAACGTAAATTATAATGAACTACTTGTAGGAATTAGCAGCTTGTAACCTAAGAAGGGACACTCACCAAGTGACATGATCCGATTTTGATGAAAATTCGTAGCTAGGTACTGTGCCTGGGTAAACATTTACAGCCAAAATTATAGTTGCTATGGTCAACATACGTATAACGACAAGGAGACCTGAGAAAGATGGAACGTAGAGAGCAAGTAAATCGACAACAGAGTAAGAAAATCGCCCTTTCTTTTACAAACTGTTAAATATATTAAAAGTGAATGGCTATTAATGGATACTGGACAGGAGGCGATACATGCTGGAGGGCATAACGACAAAGAACGCCATCTTAAAAGCGGCCATCTTGACTCTGCTTGAAAATGTTTAAATAGTAACTGGATCATGTTATATACCAATCTGCTCTGGAATGAATCCCAATGGCGAAGTTGGTTTTGGCATGACTCTAATCCTGTACGACAAAGTGACACGTGAAATTGACCTGGAGAATGTGTGACATATGACGAAATATTAAATGAAATATTTTCCTGAAGATTTTAATAGCAGTTGAGAAAACTTTACGGCGGCTTGCTTCTGACTTTCATTGTGTAGTTTCAAAACTTCATATTCGATTTTCTTTTATAAATCTTATATAAATTTATAAATTTTATATATTTTATAAATATATATTTTATATATTTAAATAAATATATATATTTTATAAAATTTTATAAATTTTATAATTTAAAAAAAAAATATATTTTATATAAGTTTTATAAATTTTATTGTGAAAATGCTTGAGACCCTGGAAAGTGAACTAAATTTACCAAAATTGCTTGTAGATTAACCAAATTTGTAGCGAATTCCCTCATTTTTGTAGTGCTTATGCAGCATTTTTTATCGTCTAGTAGAATTAATTATTGGACGAAAGCAAAATCAATCTACCTACATTTCAGATTTTACATAATTATTTTCAATATCTGAACAACGGTGATAGGGAAGACCATTGACATATTGTTAGTAAATGGATTTCAAAACCTAGTTGAATTCCCATGAAGATTTGAATAAGAATTAGTTTCACTTTAATTCAGGCAGTATCCAAATCGAAAACGCTAAAAGGGTTATATTTATGTGACACGTAGAAGAAAGCTTTTGGATATCTTAAAAAGAGAGAATGTTATCAGAAACCTGTTGGAGTGTTCACTCGTCTTAGCAGGGTTTCCACGCCTGTTTCTGTCCACTCTGAATTAGTCAGTGTTTTCTTTTTTTTACTTTTAAGAGAAAATATTAACTGTTTTCTTTCCTTGTATGGAGATAATACACGCTGTGTGTTCAGCCCAAGTGTCTATAGTAAACCTACTGACACACTAAATAAGGGCAAAAGAGCGAATTGTATGGCAACCTTTTTTAAAAAATGGGCCACTATTGTTTGTTTGTGTATAATCAACGAAACCTTTACAGGTGGCGCCGCGGGAGTCGCACAGACAATTATTTCTTCAAACTGACAGTCACAACAGGAGTTACGTCACATTGGATCTTCTCTTCGCATTCTTTTGAGACTCCTTCTATGGCGGTTGTCTACTTGGGAAGATAAACGCACAAGGTGGTAACAAGGGTATCTGTCGGAGACTGGGAGACGCTGGGGACAAATTATGGACCACTGGAAATCTTGCCGCGGCTGTTTCTGTTCCTTTGAAGTCTCTTCGGACAGACAATGTAAGATTTGGCGCCAGCGGGGAAACAATCAGCTGATACTTGCTAATACTAAAAATTTGCCGACAACACGTTGAAGATTAATATTAGCTTCAAGATGAATAATATTAATATCAAATAGGCTATTAGATGGTTGAAATGGTGAACAAGAATGTTGAAGCTTCCTAAAACAAGTTCGTAATTTAGCGTACTTAGAACTGATTGGAAAAGAAAGCGCAAAGTAACAAACGACTTATTTATCAGGATTGTTATTTTTTCTCTTAAACTTTCGTGTAGGTACGGACAGGAAACATTGTCAGCCTATTAGGTTAGAAAATTTGAAATTGAGTTTTATTTATGGACTTTAGGCATCTTAGGTTCCGGCCAGGATCGAGTGGGGAGATGATGATGTCGAACAGAGCCTAGTTAGTATGTACTATCCCGGCAGTTTCCTGGTTCAATAAAGGAAAACCCCTGGAAAAAGCACGATCAGGATGGACGCTCCCCTGGAATCATTCCCCGGACCTTCCGATTGTTAAACCAATGCCCTACCAACTGAGTTACGGCCGCTCGTTATAACGTTGGAGAAAACATGATTAAATAGAAGTCTTGTCTTGTCTATGCATTTTTAAAATCTGTCTGTCCTTCAGTCATCCTTTTCTATATGTCTGTTCGGTATATGGAAATCCACACAGTTGGACCAACCTTCTTGAACTTTGTAACTGCTAATAGGAAAAAGATGAATTCACATGAAACAACCCAAGTAAAAAGAAGTTTAATGTAGGATGTCTTCGTTTTATGATGTATCTGTAATGTTTATAAGGTTTGGTGAATATTGTTTTAGTTAATTATTTCAACGTATGTCACTGGAGACAAACGATTAATAAAGGAATAAATACCTTCAATTTCTCCTAAATTATTTTCAGTGGTGCTGGAGGGAGTGTTCTAAAATTTAGACTGGGTTCAAGTCGAAATAAAAATCAATGGCGATTACCTAAATCATCTACGATTCGTTGATGATATAGTCCTGTTTGCTTCAAGTGCAGAAGAACTACAAACCAGAATGGAAAGAGTTGAGTAATGAGAGTTTGAAAATAGGCCTTAAAATGAACTTAAGTAAAACAAAAGTAATGTACAACCAACATGCTGCAAAGAATTAAGTGAAGATTAACGGAGAGACAATAGGCGTAGTTGATGAGTATCTTTACCTAGGCCAGCTCAAAACATCGAATGCCAAGTTGACTGATGAAATCAATAGAAGATGTAAAATGGCGTGGAGTTCGTTTGAAAGACTACACTTTATTTTCAAAAGCAAACTACCAATGCGTCTCAAGCGTAAAGTTTATAATCAATGTGTCTTACCTGTGATGATGTACGGCTGTGGAACTTTGACACTGAATGCGCAAACGACTCAAAGATTGAGAGTCACACAAAGCGCAATGGAGAGATGCATGCTAGGAATAACTAGGGGAACATGAAGAGAGATGAATGGATTCTTGCTCAAACAAAGGTAGAGGATGTAATCAAGACTGCGAAGAAGATGAAGTGGAGATGGGTCAGTTACATAGCTAGACGAACAGATGGAAAATGGACGACAAATGAACTACATTGGATTCCTAGAGAAAAGAAACGACCGAGACGACATCCAAATGCAAGATGGGTAGATGAAATCAAACGTTTCTCAGGAGCTACATAGATGAGGATAACAGTGGACCGAGATATGTGGAAAGAAAATGTGGAGCCTTCATCCAGCAGTGGATAGAAAACGGCTGAATATGATGATGATGAGATGTTGTGCAAGGAAGTATTACTGACATATTTTATAAGTATTTATTGTGATTTTCAACGTGTAATAACTAAAAGAATTCATATTGTAAAAATGATTATTTATGTCATTTCTTATTAATATTCTACAGGGTTCTTGTCAGGGTCATCTTCGCAATATAGCCTTGACGTTACCGTTGTGAGAGTATGATCATGTCTAAGTTGCAAATGAATGCGTTAGCTTGGTTAGATTTCGCACGATGTAGCCGGATCTAAAGAATGTGATCTACGTGCAAGGATTGTGGAAGTCACGCTGACGTTATATAGTCTCTTTTACAGCTCTAATAATTAATATGAGCTTAAGAGTTGTCTTCGAATAATGCATGTACCAAGGCGCGAAATCATGTTAGCACAGTAAAAATCTCGCTCCTACTGAAAATTGTGGGACTAATTTCCACTTCTGCTGATAATGTCTTGCAGGGAAAAGAATTGTATGGAGTGTTTGCTTGTCAACATTAATCCGTATTCCATTTGGAAGATGAAGTACCTCCTCCTTCCCACGCATTACAGCTGTGACGATTTTGCACTGGTGTCTACGTCATTTGAAAATAGGAAGCTTTAGATTAATTCTAGTCCAAAAATCTAATCTCAGTAAGGTTAGCCCCGGATAAAATTCGTTTTTATTCTATGTTCTTATGTAATCTACACCACAATTATTGCAACCTATATGACATCTACAGAGTGATTCAGAACTGAGTCCACCAGGAGGTAATTCCTGACACATCGAAACAATTAAAAAAAATATCTATAAACGTGGCTGAAATTCCGCTTTGGTTTGGAGATACAGCGTTTCCAACTTGGAACCCAAATTCAACAAATGGGCAGAAAATGAATAATTCTCAACAAATCAGAAACGATGCATTAAATGAAAATTTCGTTTGCGGAAATTTGTTTTTAACAACATGGTGTATATCAGGAGTGAAAACACGATGTCACTGTGTTGCCAGTGTTGCCAGCCTGATATAAAGTTTAACATTTTCCAAGTAACTACGTCGTGTTATTAGATATTTGGCATGCTCTAGTGATGATAATAACTTGCCTAAAGCACATACCGCAGTGTAGCAAACTATTTATAATATACGAGATGAAATATCAATACGTAGTGGGTCACAGTGGCTCAATTCGTAGAGCGCTCACCTCTGCTGCTAGGGGTCGTTGGATCGATCCCTGCTCGTACCATGTGGGCTTTGTGTTAGACAAACACCGTGTGTGTTCGTTTTCTCGGGGTACTCCCGTTTCCTCCCACTTTCTTTATTCCACCAATTCATCCTATCATCATCCATATGGCCTGAGTGAAGCCACAGTTGCCTAAAGGTCTTAAAATAAATTCAATTCATTTCAATCAATACGTAGTTTGTATAAAATCGTGAGTATCTTTCGTTTCCCGTGTTTGTGTGCCTTGTAATCCAGTAATTGGTCAGCCGAAGGAGAAATCATGCTGGATGGTTCGTTTTCTTTCGATTGTAGGAATTAACTTTGGGCTCCAAGTTGGAAGCAATGTACCTGCAAAACAAAGCGGAATTTCACCCACCTTAACAGGAACTTTTGTTTCTTGTTTCGGTGACAGGAATCACCTCCCGAAAGTAATGTACTTAGTTCTGAATTACCCTGTATATTGTTTCGGCTGGATAGTTAAGAATATGATTGTCCCATTTTCCATCAAGAGCGAGAGCGAACTCTGGGCTCCTTATAAAGAATGGTCCTTTGGAACATAGTAATCAAGGATTGAAATAGTTTTATGAATACTTATTAGTTTTATAGCCTAAGAGAACCAAACTAAATTATTTGACTGGGAATTCTAATCGAAAGGATAAAATGATAGCGGAAGGACAAGAAAGGTGTTGACTTGCCTTCACACAATCGCGCTTAGGTTAATTGGGTTTAAAATTTAAGAATTTCTTACCCAGTTCTATTTGCTATACTGTTAAAGTCTTTCTCAGGAAAACCGAATATGAATTCTGACGCCCGTTCTTCAAATCTCAGCGAAACGATTTTGAATCATAATTGTGGACTTGTTTTTATATCATATTTTTTTTCGGGTCATTATTTGAATGCTGCACACTGTTTTAATTTAAAACTAACTTGTGATTCATTTAAAATAAAAGTAGGAGAACTACATTCGTTCCGTTGCAGTAAAAAAAAGTTCCGTTCCGTTCAGAGTTGGTTATAGTACTTGTCATACAGAATCAGACCTGGATAATTCGCTTTCAAATTTAGATCTTATCATCCAGATCCAGGTAGCTGAATATCTGGATATCCAAATTTGGCCATCTATAGTTTTTTTAAGATTAGTGTAAAGCAACGTTCTCTAACACTAGATGACAGCACTACCTTCATATGACTCTAATGTATTTTTATCGTTGCACGAAATTTTAATGCTGCTCTTACAAATTCAAACCTAGAGAGTTCAAACTTTTAGAGAAGAAAGTTATAACGTGGAGAAATTTTGCTTGCATCCTACTTGTTTTATAAACGTCAAGTGTGAAGAGCTTTCCCGCAAGTTAGCAGCGATATAACGAAGTATTCCAACCAGCCCAGCAGATATAGCAGTTTTAGTAGGATGAAGTCCGGGAGATGGCACTGCGAACCTGCCAGTTATGTAGGGCTTATAGTGGATTATCTTGTCTGATATTTCTCAACACTGAATGTTATTAAAAATACTCTAGTACCAGATTATTTGCATAATGTTTTAATAAGAGAAATAATTTTAATAAATGTAGAAGTGATATATACATGTAATATTACATTCCTTATGCCTTGTTCACATTACTTACATCTTACCATGGTTAACGTTAACCCGAGTTCGTTTTAGTAATGTAAACGGCAGTTACCGTTAACGCGGGTTTCAAATTTTACTAGCGTCAACTTACGACGGTTATCTTGTAACGTTAGAAAGAAACAGCTGTCTAAACGCAAGTTAGTAATTATGCACGGCTCACTTCGTGAGTTTATTTGCTTCTTTATCGAATTATATAGTATAATAGTGATGCGTATCACTTTTAAAATATAAAACAATGATGGCATAACTATTCTACAAAATGTGACGCTACAATCAATTCATTTGCGTTCATTTTTTATGTAACAAGCAGATTCTTTACTCTACGGAAACGTCAACCTGTTTCTTTATAGACAATGGTAGTACAAGCACGATAACCAAGTTAAGTTCGGTAGTCTAAGCGTAAGTTAGTTTTATCCATAATTTTTACCATCGTAAAATGTTAGTAATCTAAACAAGGTATTACAGTAGTTTATGTACTGCTGTGCCACGTAAAGGGCAGCAGTGGTTTCAACTTCAGAACGCAAGGAAATTAATTAAAGGTATTAGGTAGCGCCACTTGCAACCGCTCGTCTGCCTTTTGAGGCGTGTCGTCGCAGGTGCCAAGAAAAACTCGTATGTAACAGGAAAAAATGCGATAGCTGAGTTCTTTCTACGGTGTTGAGGGTATTTTAAAGTTAGGGAATTAAATATGAATATTTATACTTTTGCAATAGTCACGTAATCCATTGTGTTGTTTTTTTCAAGTGCCGGAAATTTAATCAAATAAATAGTTTAATTTCAATTAACGAGCAAATTAATTTGCCATAGGAGAAATATCCAATGAAATGAAATAAGACGAAATGAGTCAAAGTAATGAAAATAAATAATATTAACTCCACTCGACCTCACACGTTATATTGTAATTGAAAGTAGTGGTGTAGGCAAAAGGGCACTGCAAGGCGCGTCTTCCCAAGAGGAGATCATTATTTTTAGGCTTCAGCAGCAGTGCTATAAAGCCTTATGTGTTCACTCTGTCTACAACTTTCAGCTGAGAAACTACTAGGGTTAGGAAGGTTGTTGACGTGTCGCTCAAAAGTTCTCGGCAAGACTAGTTTCAACCCGAACAGATGGTACACACTTGTTCGCGCTTTCCCAAACGAAGGTATTTCGTTTTACGCGAATATATAAATGTTCACAAGATTTAACTATAATAAAGCTTTAATGTAATGACTGTCTAATTTGCACACAAACTGTAGCTAGGCTAATTATATTAAGATATGTTAAGTAAAGGCTCACGAACACAGAGACTCTCACACACGAGACGCGCTCTTCAAACACCACGTTAACACTACTTGAGCACGGGGCTAGCCTCCCCATCCTCAGCTCTCACCGCTCTAAGAGGGTACCGTTATTTACAGGAAAAAGCCAAGCTTGTGGCTGGAACAAGCAACATTTGAAAACAAGCCTGTTAAACGGCAGGGAAAAAAATAAAAAAATGAGCAGAGCAGAGAGGCCCAAACATACCGCTTACCTTGAAATATCTAATTTCAACAATCAAAATATAGCACAATATGAAATAACATAACAAAATGGAAACTGTACAACACTGAGTTTTCGATCACTTAATACTAGATTATTTACAATAATTAATTCTCACTGTCTGCGCCACATGGCATCAAACACAACTTTACAATAGGACGCTTCAGTTCGCCGGAGGCAGTCCTTACCGTGACAGCTCTCACAAGTCCATCACTTCCGGAATGTACCTCCTGAACACGCCCCAATTTCCACTGCTGTGGGGGGAGGGGCCAGTCTCTTATCAACACTAAATCATCAATTTTGAGGTTGTTATGTTGAATTAGCCACTTTGATTTCTGTTGAAGGTCCGACAGGTATTCACTCGCCCATCGGCGCCAAAAGCACTGCACTACTAATGTTTGCACAAGTTGCCATCTCCTGAGAACCGGTATGTCAGCAGATGAAAAATTTCGATCTGGGAGAGCAAGCAACGGCTCACCAATCAGGAAATGAGCGGGTGCTAAAGCAGCTAAATCTTTGGGGTCACTAGACAGAGGCGTGAGAGGACGTGCGTTCAAAATAGCCTCTATCTGGGTAATAAGAGTACACATTTCTTCAAAGTTTAGAATGGAATTTCCCACAATACGCTTGAGATGATGCTTGACACTACGAATGTTTCTTTCCCAAATGCCTCCCATATGAGGAGAGAAAGGGGGATTAAACTTCCAGGTTATCCCTTGCTCGTTCAAGTAGGAAGATGTTTTTTCGTTGCCATGACAATGAGCACTAGCGACTAATAAAGCCTGAAGCTCTTTATTTCCGCCGACGAAGTTTTTGCCACAGTCGGAGTACACATATCGAGGCCGTCCTCGGCGGGCTACAAAACGCTTCAAAGCTGCCAGGAACGCGTTAGCACTAGCATCTCACACAAGTTCTAAATGGATGGCCTTGGTAGCAAGGCATATAAACAAGGCAATGTACGCTTTATAGCGAATTTTGCTACGCCCCAGATTAGGTTTCAAAATTACTGGCCCAGTATAGTCGACTCCCACGGAAAGAAAACAGCGACCAGGGTTCACTCTGGCCGCAGGTAGAGAGCCCATAAGTTGAGTTTCTGATTGACCAGAGAAACGTCTACACTTGACACACTTCCGAATGAAGCTTCTCACCAAATTTCTTGCCCCCATGATCAAGAATCTTTGGCGTATTGCAGCTAACACCACCTGGGGGCCACCATGGAAAGTATTTTTATGTTCATAATGTAACAATCAGCATAGCCACGCATTTATTTTTTTATTATTCATGTATGATTTTTTTTAAAGCTCGTCTTTTATATTTAGTTTCTGGTTCGAGCATTTCTTTTAAAATAAACGTGAAAGGATTCTAATACCGACATGCATTCATTTTTTCTACTCGTGCACATTTGAATTTACTATTTCCTGAAAGAGTCCCAGGCAACTAATGGATTGCATTTTCGGCGTCCTGAAAGAGACTACTCCAGAGTGGATTCTATAGCAACCTCCTGCTAATTGCAACCACCATTAACCACGACAGAGACTGCGCCCAGTGAAGGAAGACCTCCCGCTGAGATTCACTGTACCTTTCAATAGCTCATACGAGTACTAGACTCTTCGTCGGCCAGCTTGGAGACCCATTGTCGAAAGGGTGAGACTCTGAAGCTACTAGTAAGCACGTTCCAGGAATCTAGCATTTGGGAAGAAGCGTTAGGCGGAAATAATGAATAAAGGACACCCAGATGGATGACCCACCTTTCCTTTCTTCCTTTCTTTTTTTTGTAAAGGGATCGAGAGAGAGATCGAAAAGCGGGAACACACTCTTAAAAGTCAGTATTGCTCTAGTCGTCGAAGTGTGTGATAGTGGATTCAAAACAACATTTCTGCCACCAGCAAGTGTGAAGCGCGAACTAATTTTTTATACGTATAGTCTTTTGTGTACTATGAGCGGCTGATTTTCCTAAGTGTGTGTGACCTGAACTCGATCTCTTACTCGTTCTATTTTGTGTGTCAATGCGTTTTCTATATACTTAAGAAGATATATAAGTGATACTATGCAGTGTGAGGAGGGGTACTGGTGTAAATCCAAGCAACCTAGCGAAACTCTGTGGTCAATAACAGCAACAAAAGGGATCATCATATGTAGTTCGACTACGCAGTTGTCGAACCCCGCATCCAATAGGTACCAAACGTCAAGAAGGGCACCAGTTTCAATTAAGGTAGGATCAAACCTTTTCTTCTTTTCGCAACATCCGTATGCCTTGGCCAAGAAGCGTCGAAAACACTGGTATCTTCTGAAACGTAAAAGATACAGAATGTTTGAGGAAAGATCCTCAAGTTCTTTTCTTTCCATTACGTAGCGCGGATGCTACCCATTTCCAAAGTGTTGAACCAGACTTTCTTTATCTGAAGTACTACTTTGATTCTTACCGAAAAGTTTTTTTTTTAACCTCCAACTTGTGAATGCCGGAATGGTATGAAAACTTTTAGTCCTCAACGCCGAACTCTGCTGAACTATCAATTGGTTCATCTCAATCTTTCTTTCTTTTTTGAAAAGTACTTGGAAAAACTCTGTTAAAATTTCAAAGCTTAGATTAGAATTGGAAACAATTCTTCTTGAAACCTTGGATCAATTATATTTTTTTTTGTCCCTTGCCGTTAATAGCACCGCCGTAGTGTAACATGTATGTTTAGTGTTTGAATTCACTGTGTGAACGTTTCGGAGTATGGTCTTCATCTTCTGCAATAATTAATGCAAAAACACAATAGTCCTTGCTTGCCACATTAGCATTAGAACATTGGAGAGAAACTATAAAGAATTCAAAATATCCGAATTATTTAGATACTGTCTATTTTTTTGTGTACGAGAAACGATTAAACAAAGGTTATTATATATATGTATGTGTCCTAGAGTACGTTCTAACACCTTAAGTTCATTTTTTTTTTGTTATTGTATCTGGTTTAAAGATAAATAAGGGGTGTTGTCTTTGAAAGAAACGATTGTAGCTCGCAACCGCACCACCTCCGCTGACCGAAGTCCAGTTTGTATGTCCCGTTAAGTCTGGACTATTGGGAGTGACAGAGCACTTACACAGACCAGTTAGTTGATTCAATTTTTCTGTCGGGTAATCGAAAACAAAAATATTGTTTTGTTTGAAACTTGCTTCTTTTTTTTCTAACCTCAAAATTAATAATACGAAATTCCGTTGCCCGCTCGGTTGTATAGAATCCTTATGTAATCTACAAATATCTATATATATATATATATTGAATAGTGTGTAATGAATTCTTGGCCAAGTATTCAGATATTTCGTATAATGTAATTAGTTGGTAAGATTATTGATTTATGTATGTGTATGCGTTATCATATAAATATTTACAGTAGATATAGTGTGATATATTTTTAAATATATATTAAATTGTTTTCCACGAAGTCAGCTATCTACCTGCATGTTTGGGTCTGAATAAAATTACAAAATTGAGTGTTACTACTTTAGCTCCAAAGCAACCAAATTATGAATAAAACGTCCCGGGTGTCGAAACTTAATTAGCTTAGTGTAAACGATCGTTATCTAAATTCCGTAATCTGATTGTTTCGGTTTAAAGAGAAGTCAATTTTGCATTAGCTTGCAATTTTCTTTCATTTGTGCCATTTATTTTCTTTCTAAAGAAAAAGGTATTTTTATTTTATTTGTAGCCTGAAGTTTAGAATAATCTGTGAAATGTATTGAATTCTTTGAAGGCACAGCAAGCGGAGACAGGCAATTAGCCTCAGTGTTTAGTTTTGCAATTCAGCACAAAAATTTCAAATTATTCTCCTAAGTCCTACCCGTCAAATAAAATATAAAAACACGTATGACTAATAAATATGATAGTGTTGTGGAAGTGTACCGAAAATGTTCAACTCAAACCATGGCTCTGTATTCTGCATTTGAACTTCTGTGTACGTGTAGCATTATTATTAATATTGTTGACCAAATTGTTTGAGCCGTGCGACGAAACTGTTCATGTCGCGTGCCACAAGTTTATTATCGGCTACCAGCTGATTTGTTTAATAA
>JAGDQP010026834.1:0-25529 GCA_022664845.1 Lepisma saccharinum
AGAAGTGATAACTTCAAAGGTGATTGACTGGCCTTTTTATACCCTTAATTGTGGGCGTATCTTCAGTACTTCCAACACTTGCCGCTTGGAGGTTGTTGTCGTCTGCTTCCTATGGATGCTTAGTCAGCTTTATGTAACTTTTATTGTTTATTTACTTTTGTGCTTAACACACTGACCTATTTATCCATATCCCATTACAATATGCACCACAAACAACGTATCATTAAGAAGCTTACAAAAGGGCGTAACTCAAATTACTGCCATTTTCCCAAGAGGGATATAGTTTTATCTAACTTTGCTTACAGAAAATCAAATCCAACTTTTATTGCTGACTAAAACCTTTAATTTAACATTACAAATACTAAACGTTCTCCTTTGATAATGTTGCTTCGTTACAGTATTGCAAAAAAATAACGTAGAAACAGATTCGTGTTTTGTTTCTAAGAACAATAAGTGCATATTTTACTTATGTAAATAAAAATATCACTTTTATCCTGATATTATATAATAATATAAAATATCTCAATATACAATAATATGTATAAACGATCATAAAATTAATGATGTCCCCAACTGGTTTTCTAATGATGAAGAGACGTTTAATATGCTACAGATTCTGCTTACCTGATAGCGGGCACTGGTCCTAAACACTGACAGAAAGTCTTAGTATTTTGCTTCTGATTAAGACGTTAAAGGTTCATACTATTGCCTTCACCAATTCGTCGTCGATTCAAAGAAATTGCTCTTTATGATTCCTGTATAGGACTGGTCTTTAAAAAGATTTTTTCAGGTGTCTCCTCATGAAAATGTAATTCCGCCATTTCCCTCTAACTGACGCCCTCTTTGTTCGTTGTTCATGTATCCTAGGTTTCTCATTTCCTTGGACAAGCGTTTCAAATCCATGACATTATTATACTCTGCAGACTTAACGTTGTATGACTGTTTACATTAGACAGTCTGAAGATAGTACAAGCTATGAGAGTACAAAGAGATCATCTGCTTTCTTTGTAGCCGTTGAAATAGCACAGTGCGCAGAATCTACCTCGTTCTGCTCATGGAAAACCTAAAAGAAATGGAGAGGAATTTCCTCCACATTAATGAAATTTTGCAATGTAAAGAGAAGTATTTCAGCAACGATTGAATTTTTTTATTTTTCCGCTTCACACCACAAAATAAATTAAGTTGAATAATCGTTGCGAATCATAATGCTTTGAGAGACAAACATAAACGTGGTACAATCTTCGATGATCCACGTTTGCTAACTTCTTCGTGCCAAATATCGCAAGCTAAGTTTCTTGAGGCTACATTGTAAATAGTAAAATAATAATTCCCAAGTTGGCTTTTGTAGAATATCGCACTTTCTTTTGTTATCGGAAGGTAAACAAACTTGCTGGAGACCAAAAACAAAACACAAGAAGGTGCTATTATCTATGACTTCTACTTTACACTTTTCCTTGATTACAGGATGGGACTGTTGTATTTTTCTCCTAGTTTAGACTTCATTTCTCAGTCGTCCTTAATGTAACTACTACACAAAGTGCACTGATCATTTTTCGGGCAGTGGAACGATAAATTTTCAAAAAACTTTTCTATAAATGTCTATTCCGACTTTGTATCTTTTCTGCAGTCATTAATATACATAGTGCAGTCATTAATATGCGAGTTTTGGCGTTGTATTTTTGGTATAGTCAGGATTGGGTGCAGGTATTCTTTAGAGGTGCTTTGTTGACAATGGTGAGATTCAGCTCAAGCAAATGTGTTAATATGTTCAGTAATTGCTATCCTATTTGGAATATTTCTTCTTTCCAGTGATCCTCACCTCCTACCTGGTTTGTCACCTTCAATCGTGTCAGTTGATGTCAGCTTTTCAAGGGCTGTCCTCTTTACTTTTTCGCTTATTGCAATTTCTCACCATTCAGGGGAAGATAGAAGCGATTAGTTTTTCGATCGTTTTAATGTTTCATGTTTCGAAGTCTTCTGTTTTGGATCAGAAGAAGAAATGTGTCTAGCAATGTTTTCCTTTGAAATCGGGGATTCCCCAGACATAAAATTCTATTAGTATTTCTTCCCTCTGTTCATCGTTGAAACCAGAATACTTTTGTTGTTTTTCTGGCAAAACTTTCCACTACATCGAGTTCCAGCTCTGCGTGCAGGCATCAAATTCATTGTCTTATACTTTATGTATGCTTTCTATTAAATTGGCATTGCCTTGCAGTTTTTACCTTTACCCTTTTATTGTTCTCCTTTCATTTTTCTCGGAATGCGTCTTCAACGGAGTACTCGTTGTAAATGTTAAGAACTGACACTTCAGAGGAAGTTGATCCTAATGATTCCACGCTCTTGTTAGACACATTTTCTCGCTCTACTTGGAATTTAAGAGCTTCGTCCGTAATTGATTAAAATGAAGAACACAGCTTCTCTACAGGTTTAAACAGTAAACATGTTCTCCACACCGTTCACAGGTGTCTACAGCATACTTCATAGCACATTGTCATACTTCCATCCCGTATGTAAGATGAATCTTCATCTTCATCATCATTAGTTTCACATCAGCTATCTTCGTTGCTTCTGACCTCTTCTTGGCAGAGTTTTGGCGTTGTATTTCTGAGACTTTGACCAATCTTTGAAGCAGCAGTTAACTGAGACTCAAATGAGGTAACAACTGTCGATAACGTAGAGCTTTGAGCCTTAAGGCACGGCATCACTACACTGGAAAAATTTACATTGAATCAATGGAAATCATCTGAAAAAGAGCACGACCTTGATGGATCTTGGGATTCTTACTCTCGCGAAGAATTTGTGAGAGAGTGAGAGTGTCCAACACACGTCGAAAATACCATTTGTTGGACTTAATTATTGCAGGCGGAAAACAAAACCGAAAGGCGTAAATCAACTTATACTATCTGAGAACAAAATTCTCACGATCACAAATAGACGTAACTTGATTTACGCCTCTTTGTGGTCTGAAGTATGACCCTTTTATGAGATATGTCTTTCTATTTTCTATTTATAATGTCCACATTGATGGGAATTGAGCCATGTCGACTTGTGAGCAACAACATATCACCATTCCGCATACTGCAGTGGACGTATTCTAAATGCATTTTTTTTAGTTACGCCTTTTCGTGAAAACACGAATATAAACTGTGTCCAATACTTTGCAACGCATGCGATTGCTACAGCTTGACTGGTCTCCGAGGAGTCGTTGCAACAGTTGCATGCGATACCATGCTTCCGATGCACAAAGCGAACAAACTCCACTGATTTTCCTTCAACGTATCAAATCAATGCAGTGACGCGTGCAGCAGTTGCTTGCGATTATAACATCGCGCAAACGAAACTGCACCGCGAAGTGAGCCCTGTCGTAGGTGCAGCAGTGTACAAATATTAAGTTTTATCAGAAAGTAGGGCACTCCGCTGCCAAAACTCTACAGATGATCAAGTGTATGGAGGTGAAGCTGTGAGTCGTGCTATTGTCGTCAGCTGCGTGGGCGACGGTTCCAGATGCCAGAGATTATCACCGCAGCAATCATTCCGCCAGGATTTTCAGTTGGTGGAGGGGTGTAAAGTCAAAATTGGGAGGGTGTAAATGGAGTTTTGCACAGTTGCTATCGAATTTTGCACAGGGTGGTCTGGAAGAATCACTGCACCGCAGTGACGAGGATCCTGCTGTGGATTCCAGCACACGAATTTCATGAATCCCTTCAACAGTTGTTCGGACGCTGGTAATACTCCACTTATAGGCTAAACACAGTAACGTGGTATCAGTGGGCTCATGAATTCTAGAGATATATCGGAGGTTCGAATCCCGTATGGGTCCATAGTTACTACGATGGTCCATATAAAATATTGTTGACCAATGTTCTGCGTATAAAGTAAATAATCTATTTTGCAAGTTAAAATTTTAAATTGTTTTAGTCTAGTTTCTTAGCCGTATATTGTTGAATTATTTTTCCAATATATTGGGAGGAATTTCTTTACGTTTTACATTAACCATTTCTTGTTTTAATCCAATTATTGTTTTGTTATTTTGCAGCGTCTGTTTTTATAGCTCGATGAAGAGTACTCATCATAGTACAATTAACATGAAAGCAATTATCGTCTTCACTCTTGAAATCTATCCTTCGGAGGATTATTTCCTCATTAACCTCCTGTCTCAATATTTTGAACGACCAGTAAGTAATAAATGGTAAGACATAAAAAGCTTACAGATAGTTTGTATTTCAAACAAGCCTAACAAACAATGGTAAACAAGTCTACCAGCGAGAATTCTTCTAAGGTGAGGGGATAATCTGGAAGTGACCAGGGATTTATTCCAGGTACTACCCCAACATTTCGTGGCAAAAGTGAAGAATACTCTGGAAGCCTTGTCAGTACGGGTGACAGCAACAATCGAATACGTTTGTCTGTTCATCAATACAACACTAACATATTCGAGGAGACAAGACAATAATATTCCAATATCCATAGGATATCTCGGAATATTCTTGGCATATGCATAGAAAATTCTACGAATATCTGAATGTTTGGGGTAAGTACATATGCCAGGAATATTCCAGGGATATTCTACGAAATGTAAGATGATTGTTGGTTTTTTTTTTTAGATATTCTCAAAATATTCCGGTATTTTCAATCTGGAATATTCATTTAATATTCCCAGCAACATGTGAGGGTTATCATTATGTTCATTAATGTTTTGGGCAGAGTTTAATCTGAGTCACTTTTGGTGCCCTTGTGACTCGGCGACTCGCTCCGAAACTTGACCCGAATGACGCGATGACTCTTTTCAGCTCTTGCTTTTCAACATTCCACGCACATCGTGGATATAAATAGGATATTTCTGGGATATCCACGGCTATGTCCAGTAATAATCCAAAGTCCTCAACGTCGACCATTGAACCACCAGTACAAGGTAAACCATTCTTCGTTATCTCATCATTTTAATTGAAAACGAGAATGAAAAGAACGCTCACTAAGGAATATCTTTTATTAAACTTCATAAATAACCATTAATAGTAAAGAAATTCACACTTGGTCTGTTCTGTATGCCTCTTGTCCAATAATTCTTCTTCATTTGGTCCTCGGTCGCTTGCCTCTGTTTCGTCACCAACTGATTTTGAAAAGAAAGAAGAAGAAAAAAGGTAGAATCATTTTTTGCAGCATCACTGACTGCATCACATTCTAGAAGAATCTTATCTGAAATCCCTATCTCTTGATGTCTCAAGAGAGATTTATTTTTCGTGTGTGGGTTGTGGTAGTGAAAGAAAAAAGGCAGTGAACAGCAAAGAGAAAAAGAGACACCTAGTGGTTGGTTCGCACAAAATAGATCACCAAGCCGATCTGCTTGGCAAGATAACGAGGCCAGCTGAGCGTCCCAAGCAGTCACCATCAGTTAGTCGAGTTCTCTTCGGAAAACACCAGCCAAGTAAATAGAATGGAATGCCTGGCTGGATAAAAGAGAAACAGAACAGCTTAAAAAAAAAGTATTTCACTCTAGTAAGGGTCATAGAGGGGCTCCGACGATAGCCGATCTAAGAATAAAGGTCCTGCGACGCCCAAACTAACAGAAATCTCCTTCGGTGGGGCAAAAGAACGACCTCTTAACTCGATAGGTTATCTTGTCTATATATAGATAGACAAAAGTCTATTTTGTTCTGTAACTACTGAAAAAAGAATGTATTTTGTCTTTTCTTTTGTTTGTTGAAGGAAACAGGTGAAAATGTATTGGAAGAAGTCCTTGTGCGATACTTACAGGAAAGAATAAAGCCGAAGATAAGCTTTGAATATCAATCCCTTGTCCGGTGGTCACATTCGCTGACGTTCAATAAACACTCAAGGGCGACACAGGTTTGTTTCAAACATAAACGGCAATTTGATTTTTTATTTTTATGTTCTTTAGGCATCTAATGCTCAGGTCGGGATAGGGGAGGGGAAATAATACGAAAAGGTGTCGGTCAGGGTCTAAGTTGAAAGTACCATCCCGGGATTTGCCTGGTGTGGCTGAGGGAAAACCCTGGACAACCTCAGTCAGGATGGTCGGCGCAGGGATTGAACTCATGACTTCCGGAATGCTACCTCAACGCTCTACCACTGAGCTACGGCGGCTTTGGTCTCAAATGGTAAGAAGAATACATATTTTAATAAAAAAGGAACTTGCGTTAGAAGCAAACTTAATTGAAATATATTGTAAAGAGAAATTCCCCCAAGCACTGTTGCTACAAGTTAATCTCAACTACTTAGATTTGAGAACAACATGTCTATTCAGATTGTATGAACCAATTTCGATTTCTGTCGATACTTCTCCTCATAATAATTAATTCTGCTAAATGATACAAACTGATATTAGATTTCAGAAACAGAGGTTTCAACCAAACCGACATGAAACGATTTTAACTGTTGACATACAGATAGCTCTAAGTTTCATGCATTGATAATTAATATTGTGTTTGATCATTTTATTATCCATTTGTACAAGAACTCAATTCAACTACTACGAGGAACTCAACTCATAGATTAACTCGAAAAATCGGACTGTTAACGCCCTTACACACTATACGCCTTGAATTGCAGCAAGAGTCGCGGCATGCTGTATGAAACAGCGACACACTTACTCCATTTAAATGTATGCAACTGGCGCTGTTACATGTAGTCTGATACTTCCTATACGCGGTTCATATTCTAGGTCTGCTTTGTAAGACGCAGCATGTTTGTAAGAATTAACACTACACACAATTAATTCAGCTCTACAGCAGACGAGGGTCCGTAACTGTGGTCAACGTCTGCAGCCAGTACTGCTGCATGTCTCTTCCAAGACGTACTGCGTGTAGGAAGATGCATACTGGATGCAGTAGTTCAACTTGCATCTTTGAAATAGAGTAGGACTATAGGCTCGCTTCCTCTTCCATTACAATACGCCGCGACTGTTGCAGCGTTACAAAACGCATCGTGTGTAAGGGCTTTAACTCGTATGTTGTGTCAGTGCACATGACTCAACTTGAGAACTCCGTTTACAATTCCTTCTCCGTCTATATCATTACATGCGAAAGAGAATTATGGATTCGAAAGGTAAGAATTCACATTCTCAATAGAAAGAGAGAAATTTTCTTAGAGAAAAAAAGGAAAGAAAGAGAAAATAAATAAGAGAAACATTTTCAGATAGAAAGCATGCTTTTGAGAGAGAGCAGGACAAGATTAATGGTGATACGTTGCCAGTTGGTGATTGTGTAATCCATCCATCCAAACTCTTCGCATCTGCTCTTTTTCTCAACCACCACTAAATCTCTTTCGTTCTCTCTCTCTTTCTCCTTCTCTGTCATACACACACGCACACATACATACTATTTCAATGTTTGTGTTCTCTCGTCATATTCGCTCTCTCTTTTTCCCCCCACTTCCTCCAGTAAATCAGGCAGAAAAACGATTTAAAATCGCAGCTAAACAACACTTTAATTGTTTACTCGCTTTTGTGTTTGGATTTTGTTCTTTTCGGCTTATTCTTCTGTAGTTCTTTTTTTTCCTTTTCGTACTCGCTGACCGCACTTCTTTTGTTTCTGTGTTTGTAATATGCCCCTTTTATTATCTCGTGCTTCTCTTTTCCTGTCTCTCTCTCTCTCTATCTCTCTCTTTCTCCTCCTCACTCGGAGTCTGCTCGTCACATGTAGTGACTTTGTTTGATAAACAGTGTCAACATATTACATTTATTCCCTTATTTTTGTTTTCCAAAAAAATGAACACTCTCATGTAATTGAGTTACTGTATTCAGTGATACCTGTTATTCTTTTCTTTTTTTTAGACATTAAAATACATGCCTCTTTTCATGTGAGATATTTTTTTCTGTTTCGGAATTGTTAATTAAGAAGTAATACCACTATGGTAGAAAAGCAAACACGTTCTGATTTTGCACAGAGTGTGGGTATACAAAATAAATTAAATAAAACACAACCATGATTTCAAAGCTGAATTTTTCATCGCAAATGTTGGTCGGAATGGAATTTGAATATACACTGACAGCAAATTAAGTTTGGAGCGTGGTTCAACTGTGTTGTTTTTCTCATGAAATATTTAATTAATTAGACAGAGAACTTGAACGATACGTCTTAATGACCACGAGAATAGTTAATGCGTGGCGATCATCCTGACTGATGTTTTTCAAGGTTTCCTCAGTTTCACCAGATGGTATCTTAAATAATATACCTGGACGATATTTTCCCCATCCTCTACCTTCCTCATTTACAAGGTAACACCGACCAGAGTGAAATGTTTCAAATTCAACCTGACTCTGGCGTTAATGACGTAGTTTGAATTTAGGTATCTCAGACATAGGCCGGGATAGGGTGAGGGAAAGGATGTTGAAAGGTAGGGTCTACTTTGAAGATACCATCCCGGCATTGTCCGGTGTGACTGAGGATAAAAACCATAGGAAAATCTCAGTCAGGATCTCTTAAAAGATATTGTGCAAGCAAAATGTGAAAAATTTCCTACGCATAAAAAAAATAGACTTGAGATCCACTTTACTTACATAAATCCAATTTTTGGACTCGGGATTACCTCAGCTTACGAAGTAGAAATTAAATTCTCAAGCTAGTCGATAAGTGTAATCTTGAATCTAAGGACTACGCATAAATTCCATACTCACCTGAAATAAAAGATAAATACAACATAATAACAATAGTAGTAATGCAACACTTCAGAGATAAAACAATTAAAAATGTTTATTATTAACAAGAGAGTAGTTGCTTTTTATTCAGTAGGCACCAAAAATGATAGTAACATGCATGTGAGTGTGTGAATTGTTATTAATATCCTAAAGGAGCTGATTAGCTTATAAGGACGGGACCTACAGCTTTTTGGTAAAGTGGGCTCCGAACCACTCCGTTCAATAGACCTCGGTTGGAGTAACCTTCATGGAGAGATTTCTATTTCCATGGTAAAAGTAGACCATTATGCACAGTAAAAAAAAATGCTTAAAATTGGGAAAAAGTTCTTATCTATGCATTGAGAAACAATTTTCGTAGAAATGAGAAATCAGGATTCTCATTTAATTTAAAATGAGAACATGCCGGGTTGGAAATAAGAGCAGTAATCTTACTTCAAAACCAGTACTTCTCATTTTAAATTTAATGAGAATGATGATTTCTCATTTCAAAGAAACCGGTTTTTACTGTTGTTTTTTACGCTTATAACTGCACAATAGAGTAAAAAAGCAAGCAAAGAAGTCATAGTTTTTTTTTAAATTTAATTACACCATAAAAGAATGCAAATATGAATTGCTTCATTTAGTATTACAGTAGACCCTCGACTATCTGACTCGCGACTATCAGCTCTCCGTCACTGCAAAAAACTGTATCTTTGAATTGTACATTTTGTACCCACAATTTTTGGGAGGTAGTGGTGTACCCAGGGTTGGGTTTAGAGGGCCGGTTCTTTGCCTCTCAGTTCTTGGGAGGGAATAGATTAATATAAACAAACGCGATGGTAAAATATGAATCGCTGTGCCCGTCACTGATTCTCAGTAATCATTTTGGAATTGGATGGAATTTTGGATTTGGTAAAATTGAAATTTTGTACCCACAATTAAAAGATACAGTTTTTGTAGTGTACTATCCGGGCTAGTTTTAAAAGAAAAATTCATTTTAATAAAATAAGACATACAATAGTTTACTTTGTCAAAGCTGTGCAAGCTGGCGTCTGCTTCAAAATTTGTCTTAAAATGTGTACATTACTGTACATATTTTCATTTTTGCACTTCCTTTTTTCTGTAATTAATTATTAAAACGCGTGGTACAGTACGTAAGAAATGTTGATAAAACACTGGCCTATACCAAGAGATCAGAAAACATGAATAAGAGCTGGTTTTTGGTATAAAAGCTGTGTTTTTAATGGTATGGATGAAGCAGAAATTGAATATTAATTGAACTCCAGCCTATCCGGCCGATTTTGTCATCCGGCCTTCCCTTCCGTCACATTAGGCCGGATAGTTGAGACTCTACTGTATAAAGACGCTTTTTCTCTTTGTGTGAGCCTTACAATGTTACGGAATAAATTAGTTTTCTATTAGGACACAAAAGCAAGCCATTAAATTTACTTTAAAATAATATTTTCATAGTAATACCTTTAGTTTTGTGAATAGCAACTATTAATGATCGGTGTCTACCGTAAGTCTTATAACATAAAAGACTCCTCAGCAAGGTGCATCGAATTGGTTTCCTTTTGCCCCTTTTTAAGCAATATAGAATATTCATTTATCAGAATTACCTATAGGACAGTGCAAATGAACATACCTGAAATTAAATTTGAATAATATTCATAGAAAAATATACTATTTCTGTTTTTTTTAATTATCTACTGTTTAGATTGTAGCAAGTAATAAGCAGAAGTCTTTCCGAAAGATCTTATCGGCACCACTCGTCTTTAACTCTCTGTCCCTTCATCTCTCTCTCTCTGTGCCTTCCTCCTTGTACCCTCTCATTATCTTACCCTTTCTCTCTCCTCCCCTTCTCTTCTTCCCTAACTTGGTTACTGTAACCTTTCTCCCCTCTTTTCTCTCTCTCCCTTTCTTTTACTCTATTCCTCTTCCTCTCTTTCTTTACCTCCACTCTTTCTTTCTTACTTCTAGCTTCTCTCTTTTTTCCCCATTTCTCTCTCTTCGTCTCATCCTTCTTCTTTTTCCCATTGCTTCTCTATTTTCTTTCATCTCTCTCTCTCTCTTCCTCTTCGTCTGTTGACTATTTACAACAAGAAGCCAAACAAGAGCTAATTAAATGAAAAGAAAATGTAATCCTTCGTTTGTCAATGCAGGTGGGAAAATTACGAGCTCATCTCTTGAGCTACCATCCTTAATAGCACATTAAAGCGATTTTAGAAACATCATTTGCTCACTTCCCTCCCCTCTCCTTCCGAGCCCTCAGAAAATGTAAGGGTTACAAGAGAAAGCGAGAGAGAGAGAGAGAGAGAGAGAGAGAGAGAGAGGTACTGAAATGTTCACTTTATTATTTATCTTATTACTCCGTCGTGGGGAACGCTCGAATGCAGAGCAACAAAGGGAAAGCTTTAGTGGATTCCCGTGAAGTTTGTGTGCACAGACGTTAAACTGATCAGATTAAAATATCCGTATATTAGAATGCCCATACAAGAGCAGTGAGAACGCGAGAGTGGTTGAAGCCATATCTGGATAAGTTTATTACCAATGCTTACACATTAGATTATCCAGCATTATTAGCAGACCCTTAACAACACCTCTTTAGTGTTTGGTTTGGCTATCCGTCTGTCGGTCGATAACAATACGCTCTTAGACAATATCAGTTAGAACTAAACGATTCTAGAACGTACTAGAGAACAGAAATTAAACGGTGTTATTGAAAACTATATATATCAACGGCAATTATTACATTTTAAGTTTTAAACAAGATAGCGCTTAGATGTAACTAAGCTCCGGTTGCTTGGTTACTAAGTGTGGAAATCACGTAAGCTCCGGTCGCTTGGTAGCATCTCAGACACACAAACTTCATTTTTAGTCATTTGAGTCAAGATCTGGTTACCGAGTCACTCAGGTCATTTGGGTCAAGATCTGGTTACAGAGTCACTCGGGTCATTTGAGTCAAGGTCTGGTTACTGAGTCACTCAGGTCATTTGAGTCAAGATCTGGTTAGACGAGTCACTCAGGTCATTTGAGTCAAGGCCTGGCTACCGACTCACTCAGGTCATTTGGGTCAAGGTCTGGTTACCGAGTCACTCAGGTCATTTAGGTCAAGGTCTGGTTACCGAGTCACTCAGGTCATTTAGGTCACGATCTGGTTAGCTGAGTTACTCAGGTCATTTGGGTAAAGATCTGGTTACCGAGTCACTCGGGTCATTTGAGTCAAGATCTGGTTAGCCGAGTCACTCAGGTCATTTGAGTCAAGATCTGGTTAGCCGAGTCACTCAGGTCATTTGAGTCAAGATCTGGTTACCGAGTCACTCAGGTCATTTGAGTCAAGATCTGGTTACCGAGTCACTCGGGTCATTTGAGTCAAGATCTGGTTACCGAATCACTCGGGTCTTTTGAATCAAGGTCTGGTTACTGAGTCACTCAGGTCATTTGGGTCAAGATCTGGTTAGCTGAGTCACTCAGGTCATTTGGGTGAAGGTCTGGTTACCCAGTCACTCAGGTCATTTAGGTCATGAACTGGTTAGCTGAGTCACTCAGGTCATTTGGGTCAAGATCTGGTTACCGAGTTACTCAGGTCATTTGAGTCAAGATCTGGTTACCGAGTCACTCAGGTCATTTGAGTCAAGATCTGGTTACCGAGTTACTCAGGTCATTTGAGTCAAGGCCTGGTTACAGAGTCACTCCGGTCATTTGGGTCAAGACCGGGTAGCCGAGTCAATCGGGTTAAGTTTCAGAGCGGGTCGCTGGGTCTCTAAAACTGGTCCGGTTTTAGCTCTGTCATATATTAATTAACACTTTTACCCCCATTCTGATAGAAAAAATTGCTCCTCCTTAACAAAGCAGGCTCAATATAGTGAACATTTTTTTAAAAGAGAGAGGAACGAGGAATATTTATATACTTTGAACGTAAAGAGATGAAGAGAGAGAACTCTAGGGGAGTTTATAGGTTAATTTATTATTCTAAAAGCGTAGAGAACTGTATAACCGAAATACGAGATGCTGGTCATGCTTGCACAAGGGGATTAAACTGTTTTTCCTTTCCCACAAATAAAAACTTTGTCCAAGATTTTCTGTAATGAAACGTCCTTATTTCTCTCTCTCTCCACTTTCTTTTTAAATGTGAAGCTACGTTCATGAGATTAAAGCTAAAGTAAGTAAGAAAGGGATTATTTTTCTGAGATTTTGAAAATTATATTCTTCACCTTATACAGATTTTAAACCAAGTCAATTATCTTAGCAAAATTCTTCTTTCTCTGTTTTCAAGAAGAAGTGCTGAGTAGGGATGTCCATCCATTTGTAGGAGAAAAGGATTTTTTAAAAATAGAATCAAGAAAAGGATTAAGAATATTTTCCAAAAAGGAACATTTTTGGAAATAATAGGAGAAGAAGGGTTACGATGGGGCCGGAGCAAGACGGGGTAGGGCTTACCGAGCGATTTGTAGATGTCGCAGAGCACTAGTAAATAAGTCAACTAATACATCTGCCAGGATTTTCAGTTTAGTTGGTGTAAAGTCAAAATTGAAAGGGTGTAAGTAGTTTTGCACGGTTTCTATTGATTTTGAGTGTAGAAATGTAAAACCTGGGGGGGGGGGGGGGCGAGGATTTGGGGGTGACACCCAAAGGAAGGGTCTGGCGGAATCACTGACTTCTGTCAACAAGACGAGAGTTATAGCAGTGATAAGATGATTAAGTATATATTGAGCGTGTTACGAAAGAGAACGTGTTTGAGTCTTTGATGTAATTTTCAACGTTCTTCAAGACACCAACATGTAAGTAAGCCTACTGTTAATGTTAAGTGGATAGTCATTTTAAATGTTAATAGACTTATTTTAAGGCTATTTATTTAAAAACATAAAAAACCTTTTCTTTACGAGATTAATTGAAACTTGTAATTATCATTTAGTTACTTTGAAAGTTAACATTCTGACGTATTTAACTTTTGTTTTGTGTATTTAATTTTTAGGCAACTGTGGCTTGGCACGGATGGATGATGTTGGGGTGAATTGGTGGAATGAAGAAAGCGAGAGGAAACGGGGGAGCCCGGAGAAAACCCACGCACACTGTGTTTGTTCACCACAAAACCTACATGGCACAAGCGCGGTTCGAACCGACTACCCCAAGCGATCTAACCATTGAAGCAAACTAATGCATTTCATGCAAAACACTTAGTTTCTTTATAGGCACATGCATGTGAAGCGACATCGCATCAAGCGGAGGTCCATGTCGTTGCTACTTAATTCGCATATGTTATCCTTCAAGTATGCTGTTATTACCTCTGTAGCTGCGGAGATTCAATGTGGGACGTGTTTTCGGCATCCTTTGGATGTCCCAACTTTTATCTCTTTACGGTATCAATTTTTTGAATTGTTTTCCTTATCGATATCCATAGGATGTTCCATATATGTTCTCTTTGGGATGTCTAGTTTAAAAATCGTTTTCAGTGTCTGTAGGATGTCTGATCTTTCTTGGATATCGAGTTTGGGCTGCGTTTTCTGCGTCTTCTGCATGTCCCAAGATGGATCTTTTTTTGCATATCCCCTTATGTATTTCTTTTGTTTTTCATTGGATGTCCCAACTTAGATCAAATTCGGACATCTAGTTTTGGAATTGTTTTCGGTATCCACTGGACGTCTAAACTAGGGTGTCTTTCGGATATCCAGTTTCGGACTTGTTTTCGACGTCCATTGGACGTCCAAACATGGACATCTTTTAGAATTTTCCCTTTCGGACTGGTTCTGGTCGTCCGTTGTATGTCCAAATATGGATCTATTTGGGATATCCAGCTTTGGATGTCCACTGTTGGATTTGGACATAAATTGGACGTTTTGGTACTATTTTTGGACGTTCCCTGGATGTCCTGTGCTGTGTGAGGAGCCACGCGACCCCCCAACCATAGTCTATGAGTTGCGTTCCTGAAGTCTTTGGGTATCTGAGGGCGGGAACACCTTTACGAGTGTAAGAACAAGACAGAAACTGATCCTGTAAACCACTAGAAACGTAAATTTTTAATTTAATTTGTAGGTAATCTTCATGAAATGATTTTACCCAACGAAGTTTTTTTTTTTTCCTGCTAGAGCAGAAGATCATATTCAAATTTCAAGGAAGAAACAGAACTCAGTCCCACTGAGGAAGAAGGGGGCTCCCGGAAATCCATCTCATTTCACCGAGCCTGGAAAAAACAAAAAAAGTGGTGAAATAGTAGACGAAGGGGAAAATGAATTGAGTTTTTTTTGGATTCCGAGAAGGAGAAAAGTGGAAGTAGAGGAAAAAGAGAAAAAGAAAAAAATAATAATAATAAAATGAGTTGAAGATATCACGAAATGTAATTATAGAGTAAGGAAAGATATTACAGAACATAGGAAAGAAAATATGAAGGAAAAACGTTGAAGAAGAGATTGGAAGAAAAAAAAATGCACAGGAGGATTTAAAAGAAATGACCATAAAGTGAAGTCATGTTTGATGGAAGGACATCACCCTCTCGGAAAGATACATTCCCTCTGATGTCCACGAAAGGTCAAAGTGATATATTTCTATATTTCTTTTTCAGTAAATGTAAATTTTCCCTTTTGCCTCCAGAATGATTTATATTGCATGAGGTAGCTGGAAGCTAAGTCAATTTAATTTGTACTCAATTAACAGAAGTAGGAACTGCATGTCGTGTTCATTATATCATAACAGAGCACGAACAGAGAATCACTAACATAATTTCGAGATTCCCAAAGAAAACTAGGTTTCGTTTATTCATTATAATTAATTTAATTTACTTTTTATGAACCAGACAGCCCTGAGTCCGTCAGACGTCTGAGGAATTATTTCCCTCGCGAGAACTTCTTTCGGGTAAAGAGGATTTGTAAATTAGCGACAGGACTTTGCTCTAGATACCAGCCCATTATTTGTTTGAATTTATATAATGGTATTTGGCATCTTTGGCTCAGATCCGAATGGTTTAGACAGAGGATAGGGAAGGTATCGGCCAGACCTTTTCTTAAGATACCATCTTAGCATTCGTCTGGTTTAACTGAGGTAAATCTTGGCAAAACTCAGTCAGGATGGTTGAAACCACGTACTTACCCATTGCCGATCCAAAGTCCGCGACTTTTCGTCTGGAGGGCCAGGGCTGGGTCATAATTTGTTTGAGGAAAACTGTGAAAACCTCTGTCTGGACTGGAACCTGTGTACCTCATAAATCAACCAGAAATCCGAACCTTCTTCAGTTAACATTTATTTTTATTTTTAAATTACTGTACTCTCCTTAAATGACACATGTTTAAATTTGAATTTATTTGTGGCCTTTAATCAACTATGGTTCAGACCGGAAAAAGATGCGAGAAAGAGTCTTCCAGAGCATAAGTTTAAGATACCATCCCAACATATTTCTTTGGCAAACTTAATTTTTTGATCCATTTTAGTTAACTTTAAATTTCGGCCTGTCACGATAATATAAGTGCAATGTAATTAAAATCCACGCCCCAGGCGGGATTCGAACCGCAACCTCACGAATGGTGGCTCAGTACCCTAGCCCACGGAGCTACCGAGATCGGCTCCGACATTTTCCTGTTCTCAGTGGAAAAATCTCCTGAAAAATCTCAGTCAGGACGCTCGGCCACTGGAATCGAACCCAGGACCTCCAGAATGCGTAATCAACGCTCTACCAACTCAGTTACGGCTTCTCATTGTTTAATTCTTGAGTTGTGCAATACTGGCCTTCATAATACATCCTGCAATATAAAAAGTATTCAAGTTTCTTTTGCAACAATGGATAAAAAGAAACGAGCCACACAGCGGCAACAGGTTTAGAAATCCGCGTAAGAACTGGAAGTTTGTTTCCTATAAGATTAAACAGAAAGTGGACAAATGAGATTAACTTTTCCCTCTTGTGCCTGGCTTAAGATACTAATTTGCTCAGTAACGCAATCGAGCACTCCATGTGATAAATTGGAGCTCACTGTGCGTCACTAACGTAAGATAAATCAACAGAGAAACCTTTTGAAACAACTGACAATCGCTAATCTCTTTTGCTGTCATATTGGCTAACATTCGTTATCTTGAACAAACATTCTGTTTAATCTCCAACATGAACAAAGTTATTTCCTTACGTTTTTTGCTTCTTTAGTTTTTATATACCAGAATATAATGTTTATTTGGGATATAACTACATTGAGGCCTTGTGTCCAATGTCCATACTTAAGGTAAGGTAAATAGGCTAGCAAGGGTTGTATACTTGACTTTATTGTAAAAACGAACAGTAAGCGTTACAGTTTCGACGTTCTATCGACACCTTCCTCAGACGAAACACCAGATAATAAGCACCAGAAGGCTAAGAGATCCTTTCTACATCCTCCGCCAATCACGTCCCAGGTATCAAACAGACTATGAACTAGGGTAAAGTTCTACTTGACTAGGGCCCATCATAGTCTGTGAGTGAAGACTGTGATTGGTTGAAATTTGTTTAGTTTCTGAAAGTAAACGATCACTGAGACGTGATTGGAGGAGAATGTAGAAAGGATCTCTTGGCCTTCTGGTGCTTATTATGAATTGTTAGTGATGATTAGTGTTTCGTCAGTAACACTTACTGTATGCTTTTATAATAAAGAGAAGTGTACATACAAGCCTTGTCAGTCTATTTTAATTAACACAATGTTCATAGTATCATTTCAGACTAGTTATATTGTACATACATTACCGCAATCAAATTTATATATAAGGATAATAAATATAACTGTTTGCTACTACGAATGGTTTGTTCAATTCTTCTGTTGAGGAAGCTGTCAAAGCCAACGGTAGGGGGATTTTGATGCTCCCTGGTGATGAAACTAGAAACTTTTGCAACTCGCTTATTTTCATGCAACGAACATTAAAAAAAATAATTATGATTTAAATAAAGCAGAGAGAAAAACGACAATAAAAAAAAATAACTAATTTATAAGTTTGGAGAAAGTATCCCTTTTTAAACACTTTAAAATTTCAAATGAAAAAGTATAATTATTATTGTTTTTACATTATTACTATCCGATTTGCCCCTCCCCCGTTGGTATGAGGCGAATAAAATATGCTCACAACACTACTACTACTAATCCTACACCAGCAACAACAATAACAACAACTATACTACTGTTACTCCAACAATTGTTACAACTAATATTGGCATTAATTGTTGGTTGTTCTAAAGAACACGCAAGCTGAATGTCGAGTTATCTAAGTTCAATACTTTTCGATTTGTTATCTTTCACTCCTTAAGAGGTTCTCGCCCCCGCCTCCTCTCCCCCGCCTGTCTCCACTCCCAGGAGTGTCGAATCGAAAAACTAAGACAGACGCTGCTAATCAATTGAAACGAAGTATTTTCATGCGAAATATCAAGTTTCTAGTCCAAGCGGTGTCCGAATTAACCCCCACAATTTTATTATTATCAGTTTATATACAAAAATCGTTATTTTTATTAGTATTAGTACTAATAGTAATAGTATTAGTGGTTGTAGTAGTAGTGACAGTAGTGTAATAGTCGTGGTTGTAGTAGGAGACGGAGTAGAAGAAAAGGTGGGAAAAATTTCAGAACGCCTAATTGTTACTGAAAATCTTTAAAAAGTAGAAAATTACATTTCACTCTGGTGGGGGGAGAGTCCTCGTATAAATAAATAAAAAATATGTCGATTACATAATTCACATCCATTTAACAAAGAGGGATTAGATTGTGTTTCGATCAGCAACATTTATTACCTTTTCATGTAAAATTTCAAATATTGGTACTTAGATCGTTTAACAATTCCACTTAGACCATTTCCATGTATATCAATAGTTCTTCTAAGATTAATACCGAGCTAATTTTTTTTTTCTCTCTATGAAATTAAGTAATAATAAGTTATGCGTTTCCAGGATGTGATTAAGTTCTATGATATTTATTGAAGATTCAAGCCACTGTTGGCTTTTAATATTCCATGTAATAAAATCCACTCTTACCTCTAAACTTGTTCGTAAAAGTTACATCATATTAATATATATAGACGTGAACTTTTCTCCTTCTCTTTTGCAGCTTATAAGCAAAGTTTACTTAATTTTTCACTCATCATCTATCCAAGCTTTGGTGGCTTGCTCTCCCTAGCCTTAAAGTCACAAAGTTTTAAGAACGCGGCTGTCACGAAGTTCAAAACTTAAACCACACTACTTTCCTCGAGATGATATAACATAATAACGAAAACAGAATTCAGTGTTGCCAATCACGAGATGAAGAACTTGTACTAATCGTGACGGATTTCCACCGTATGCTTTCCAAAGAACTTATAATAAAAAAAAAAATAAAGGAATTTAAAAAACACGTTTTTTTAAGATGGACTAAAAAGTAAAAAAATAATAAATTTATGATTCGGAAAATAAAAGCATGGTGCTCTTGCTTACCTTATCATAAAATCATATCTAATACCACCCATGCTTTTATTTTCCGATTCATAAATTTATTATTTTTTTACTTTTTTGTCCATCTTTAAAAAAAGCGTGTTTTTTGAAATCCTTTTTAAATTATTTTTTATGTATAATAGATCGGTACAAAACCCAGTTTGGGTTAAAAGGAAGAGTGACGCAAGAATTCTACTCACAAAAGAAGTGGTATCTATTTTGCGAGTGACTTTCTTTGTGTCACTATGGCGAAAGTATTGCCTTTGTAATAAAATTAAGAGACAGTATCCTTCCGCCATAGTGACACAAAGAAAGTCACTCGCAAAATAGATATCACTTCATTTGTGAGTAGAATTCTTGCGTCACTCTTCCTTTTACCCCAAACGGGGTTTTATACTGATATCACTTATTTCGTAAGGATGCCTATAAATAAAAGACTGTAACACGAGCCATCTATGCCGATACTCCTCTCTCCTGCACACGCGCTATAACGTGTAGGAGACACGTGCACTGTAAATACAACGGAGAAACCATATTTGCGATGTTGCTTCGGTGGCCTGGTGGTTAAGGCGTCGAGTTGGTAAACAAAAGAGCCCTGGTTCGAGTCCCGGCGAGGTTAACACTAGATTTTCCTTTCATAATATATTTTCATGTGTTTATATATGTTTATATTCATTATTAATAATTGCTTTCCTGCATTTTACGTACATTATCTTAAGTTAGTTACCATGGCGAAGTGGAGGTTAGGTAAGGCTATTTAAAAAATACAGTAATTTGAATTAAAAGCTTTTTTTTTTAAAAAAAAAAAGAAAATATTGTGTTCCTCAGGTTTTGAACTTCCGAACTTACACAATTTTCTTTAAAAAAAAAACAAAAAAACACTCGACCGGTATTTAAACCCGCGAACCCACGCGGCGGAGTCAAGAACGCTAATTATTAGGCTACCGAGGCTTCGCGCTTGCAGTGATGGAAACAGATATTTATTGGAAACGGACGGTGGTCTACAAGGACTCCTGTCTTGTAACAAAGAAAAGTATTTCCTGCTTCTAAATATGATTTATAGCATTCTGAGTATACTGCAACAAACCAGTAAATGTTGAATGATTTTGTTGAAGACTATTGCCTATAAAGCACAGTTTGTTTCGATTAAAGGACGAGGTGGATAACCGATAATGTGTAGCACTTTTTTCTCATAGCAACAAGGGTCAGGATGCAATCCCGCGCAAAACATGCATTTATATTCTTGACATAAAGTACATTTTAAATTACTCACCATGGGAACGTGGAGGTTAGATAAAATTAGGTACGATCATGTATCTTTACATTTTTTCTCCTTTACGTCATGCTCAGATGAGTGGAGCAGCGGTGGAGAGTGTTCTCCGTACGGGCTCGTATTTAAAAAGTGGCACGTGTCACTATGGTGGAAGGATACAAGATCGATTTTGCTCCATATCTCGAAAACCATAACTCCTATCAAAAATCTAAGCTTGGATTTACCCCCGTTCATGGGAGCCCGCACTGAACCACTAAAACCCCCCGGTAACACCCATTTGGGGCTAAAACAAAAAGAAACACAGAATGAAAATTTTGTGATTCGGTTAAAGAAGTCGTAACTTTTGAACCGCTCCGTCGATTTTAACGTATGATACACTGTTTGAAACGTATTGAAGCGTAGAATATGATCCAGTAGGTTTCGGCCGCCTATATGGTCTGGGGTCAGTGCTATTCTAAAAAATGTGAAATTTTGATATTATTTTCAAAGCGCCCTAGGGGGTCCCAAGGAGATCCTACCGACCCAATTTTTTCCCTGTGTCTTAGTATTGAAAAGAGCTTTCAAATGTAAGTTCAAGCATCAAAATCGGACTTATACTTCGGTAGATCCGAAACTAACTGTATACTATCTGAGTGCCGCTAACAGTGTCCTTTGCCAGCGTCACTCGAAGAACTGCCGTTCTTCATGATTAATATTGAACTCCCTGCGAGATAGGCAACCCAACTTTCACACAATAGTTGCGGCATTGCGTGTATTTAAGGACAATTTCGAATTATTTTTAATTAATTAATTAATTACAGATAACTGAACTATTTTGTCGTATATCTAATGATTGAGTATTGTACTGTCATCGGAAGCAAGCAAGTTTACAAAATTTCACAGAAATCGGATGAAGGGAAGTGAGTAAAAAATCAATTATAAGATTTGTACCAGAGATTATTACAGAGCAAGTTAATATAAAGTGTGTAATAATAGAGAAACATTCGTGATGTGATACTGATCTGAAGCGGGTCAGAGCTGAAACGAATCACCGGGTCAATGAGTCATTCGGGTCAAGTTTAACCACCGGATCACCGCGTCTATGCTTGGGACCCGACCTAAGCTGGTGACACGTATGGCAAACAGTCTGTACATGCTGGGTATGAAAAGTATTTCTTTCAGGGAGGACCTAAACGGGAGTGTTATCCCCACAAAGAATACAGCGTCTTGCGCATCGCACAGGGAATACTTTTATCTTTCTACTACTAACTAACTAACTCTATGGCTTACGGAACTATCAAGTTCATCGCCGTAGTAACAAACATTCGCCATTGGATTGTATCCTGGTCAACATCAGGCAAATTGTTAGAGAACAACACGATAGAAATACTGTACACTACCAGCAATCAAACAGGTTAATGCCATTGGACGACAGAGAACAATTGAATTGTATATTTTTAATAGGGTATCACTCTAGTAATACAAGGTTTTGGAAAATTGAGAAAAAAACGTTTTAAAATGGAAAAAATAATTAAGTTAGATTAATTGTATGTAAATTAGCAGGTTCGATGGTTGAAAGAAGATTCTCAGTCATAAGATTGTATTGCTATTGATATTGCAATATGTGAATAAGTTATTGCTCAGTAAATTTGTGGACTGATGCTTTAAAAAAAAATGCGCAAAGAGTACAAAAAGCATTTATTTCCCATTCGTTGCCTTTTATTTGCATTCATTTTATGTTTCTATACTATTGTAACATAATGTTGAATGCATACATTTATCAAATAGATTTTTTAAACTTTATAACACTGATTTTTCAATGAGACTTACAAACATGATCTGATTGTAAGTTCAGTTATTGTCTGGGTTTTCTTTGTCCGCAGCTCACTTTAAAATATTGATTTAAGTACTCGTGAGGTACATAACAATTTAGTTTTTCCAAATCTTTAATTTTGTTGCAGTTAATGGAAACTTTTCTCATGAAGAAGCCAATGTCCTTAATGGATGAGTTCTTGACTGACGCCATCTTAAAAGTTTTCAGATCAGTACAAAAGTTAAAGTAATTGATTTTTTCATTCCAGTTTAATGCCAATACGTGTACTTTTAACTAAAAATAGCTAAATTGTATACTGATGCTCTTTTTTTTTATATATATATAGATTCATTTATAGGTCTATGCAAAAATATGCATACATTTTCCAACTCTGGTAGCAATAATTTACGACAACATAAATCATTCAGAACTATTGTCTGCACTCCAGCTAGAGATACATAGAAAAAATTCTTGATGACGGAAATAGAAGACATTTTGGTGTATGTACCAAGTATAAGAAAGTAGTTCGTGATAAAATAATAACTTTCTACAAGTGTAGGTCATTTCCCTATCCACAAAAGAAGATAGGGAATCCATTTTGTATACAAAACAGGAAATATCCATCAACTGACATTCTAATCAAAGCACCTGATCAGTCACACAAAGAGTATGCATAAGACCTTTTTTTGTTATTATTTTATCTTTTAGTTTTTGTAAGTACGGCACGAATTCAGTCACGCAAAATTAGATAATAATCTCTAAGTAAAAGCCTAAAAGTTAAAGTTGTGTTAATTACAGGATAAAGTCACATTTCATGTTAAAAATGTGATTAAAAAAAAAAGATTTACAACAGTATTCTTTTTAGAATTTAAGCAATAAGAGAATGAAAGTAGATGGTATTTTCCGTTGGTGAAACAAAAGCCGCTAATGAGTTAACGAAAATACGAATTGGCCATGCAGAACGATTTCATAAGAAAGTTTTACTTAAAGAATATGCAGAGTATATGTCGAAATCGGAAGCGAAAGGATACATGTGACATTGACGATTTAAAAAATGTTCGAAATACTCTTTTATATCAGGGTGAGTCATATGTTCTTAGCGTTTTCATGGAAAATGTGCAGCACCCGCCTCCCCTTGTACCACAGAAGCCTATTCGGCGAAGTACATCCCGTCACATTGTATAGTTCTTCTCCAACGTTTCACCAGTGACACAAACCCCTGACGATACCAGGCTGCAGACTTTGAAGCAAAGAACTCAGCAATGCCAATTGTCACATCATCCACGGAATGGAATTGTCTGCCCCGCAGGAAGTGTACCATGGAACGAAACAGATGAAAATCAGATGGCGCAAGGTCGGGACTGTAGGAGGTGTGTGGTAAAATGTCCACGCCATCCATGTCCGCAATGTGCTGGCGGACTTTTCTTGACCTGTGGCATGGAGCGTTGTCAAATTGGAGGAGCAGTCGCTTTCGGTTCACCAGTGCTGGATAACGACGGCGCACAATGTCGTATACCCGTTGCAGCTGTTCAGCATACAATGTCCCATCTACGGAACGACCATGTGGAACGAGTTCCCAGTGCACCGGACCTTCGAAATTCCACCACACACACAGCAGTGTCTTCTCCTCAAACCACTGGCTGCGCCTCGGTACCTGGTCGAAGCCATTGTTTTCCGGTGTTAGGATAACGAAGAAAGATCCACTTTTCATCATTCGTGATGATTCGCCGCCAAAACCTGTCGTCAGTTGGGTTTCGAAGCAGATCTTCACACAGGGTCACACGTTGTTGAGCTTGAGCGGGAGTCAAATCATGGGGAACCATTCTCGGTTGCCTGGAGCGAAACCCAAGTTGATGCAGATGACGAACGACACTGGTTTGTGATGTCTGGAGCTCATCTGCCAGCTGACGGGTACTGGTTCCTGGGTTTCCTTCAACAGCGTTCAGGAGGGCATCGATATCCATCGTCACAGGGCGTCCACTTTTGGGCTTGTCATCGAGACTAGTGTCACCAGACAGAAAACGTTGAAACCACTTTCTAGTTGTGGACGGGTGGACAGTACCTTCACTTTCTACGGCACAAATTTCCTTGGCTGCTGCTGCTGTATTCAACCCCTTTTTCCAGTAATGACGCAGAAGCACACGACACACAAGGTTCTCCTCAGCCATTGTCCTGCCAACTGTATATTCAACGCGTAGTTCCTCCCACACACCGTTAGAGCTGTGATCAGACAGACACGTGACACGCTTTCTGCCACCACTACCTTCACCTGTTCTACACGTTGCACATGGTTTTCCGGAATCGAGTAGGCGGGGCCACCCAACGCTACGAACATATGACTCACCCTGGTATATAGTACAAAATATATGTGACACAAAACTATCATATATTGTACAAAGGAACCTTGAACCTTAATGTGTACATGTACGAAATATGACACTTGTGTGTCACATATTTCAGGTTATAATATATAGAAGATTACCTCGATTTTTTTATTCTTCAATGTCACTTGAGTCCTTTAGCTTCTGATGTCGACATGTACATTTTACCATCTCCGCGCCATTGTAAAAATAGTTTTAATCAATTTTCTACAAGTTCAGAAAATTTGTGTTAAAAAAAATTCAACACAAAATTCTCACTCGCTCGTATATTATTAATTGGGAAATTCTAATACAAAAATGCTTTCTTGCAAATTCTTAGCCAAGACTCCAGAAATAATAATAATAATAATAACGAACTGTTCACTTTTAATTCTACTTTGCCCGTCTGAGAACACTTCAAAGAAAGTATTTTAGAGAGACACTGATTTCATATTGATTTTATAAAAAAAAAATCATTTATTCGACAGTTTGTTTTTTTGTATTGTTTTAATAAGTCTACCCCATTCGTGTAAAGAACCGTGAGAAAACCCACGCACACTGTGTTTGTCCACAACAAAGCCCACAACGCACGATCCGGGATCGAATCGAGGATCTTCCCCGGCCCCAGGCAGAATCTATCTTCACGCTTACAGCAAATAAATCAAATAGAAATAATAAATCAAAAGAAAATAAATAAATTTTAAGTTAACTAAATATTAAAAAAGTAAATAAAAATTAAAAAAGTACTGATCTTCATTTCAATAAAAATCCGTAAAGTAGAAATTTTATGAAATGAATTAAGTCTTATCTGAAATCAAATGTTGGAAAAGAAATTCAGATATAACCATTATTTAGAAGAAGAAAAAAACTGGCTGAGAAGATGAAAATTTCTTAAAAAAAAAAAAAAGAAATTTTCGTTCAAGCAGAGAAGCAGCGCACTTCATCTTAACACGACTTGGAAAATATCTCCACTTCCAAGGAAAGACGGTTCGAATCACGTCTTTTTATCGTTATAACAGCAGAAACTGGAAGCGAAAGTGAGTGGGAAGCGTGTCTAAAGAAACTTGAGAT
>JAGDQP010026835.1:0-10742 GCA_022664845.1 Lepisma saccharinum
GTGTGTGTGTGTGTGTGTGTGTGTGGAAGAGTGAGAGAGTCAGAGAGAGAGAGAGAGAGATGTCGCCAAAAATAATGATTTCATGTATCTCACATAAAAATGGAGGTCGTCTTGCAGATTAGTGTTCTATGAGCATGGTTGGATTTAGGAGAGAGATCCTGGAGGGGGAGAAACACTTTAAAAACTATCGTTTAAAATGAAACATATTTAAACTCATTCGGGAACGACCGTTATGAGACATTACCCAAACACTATATTGAAAACATCAGAAGTTTGGAATTCGACCTGCAGTGAGAATAATGCTATCAATAATTGAAGATCTGTATCCCTTTGGTGACTCTGGGTCTAACAATGCGACGGAGCAGAATATGTTTTGCCATCGCCAATTAAAATTAAACGAGGGGATCACTCGTGTTGGGTATTAGTATTTGTGGTAATCAGATTTGAAGTTTTGCTTCCGCATAGGTGCACTCGTCATGCTTTAAAATGATATATCCCAATGGAGAAAACATGGTCGGCCCTCCGCTGGGTCGACGCTGGTTAGGGTCGGGCCGCACTCGGTTCGCGATCGTCGGACCGACAACCCCAAAGGCATCAAAAACCTTGCAGAAAAACGCTCATTTCCCGACAATTTCTTGATACCCACAGTCGGGCACCATGCGTTTGTCACCGGCGGCACAGCATCAACTCTCATCATGATTTACGGTGTTCATTTTCCAACAGCAAATCATCCCAGTGGCTGCTGTAGGGTTCGAACACAGAAATGTTCTGCACTTCTCTTTGGTAGCTCGTCCTCTTATCCCCTCATCCATTGATCCACGCTGTGAGATTGCTGCTCTTTTACGCTATCTGTAGTAACAGGCAGTCTAGAATGGAGTTGCTACGCGTTGTTCACCATCATGTACGAATAAAAATAAAGAATACTTTCCTTTTTTCTTTCTTTTGTGCAGTTTTTCTTCTTTAACAACTTGATCATCGCTGCAGTATTAAATTTGTATTTCTCAATAAGTGTAATATGTAGCCTTAGAAAACAAACATAAAGCGAAATCTATAGATTAACGCCCTATTAAAGAAAATTTAATGTTTGTTGAAATATAGTTTAAAACTCAATGTTTTCAACATGCAAACGAGAACATGAAAAATGTAGTTAATTTGATTGTATTTGTTTGCTTTGTATTTTTTTTATATTTTTCACTACAGATTTCTGGAAAAAGACGAATGAAATTAAGAGATAAATGTAATGTTTTAATGTAGTAAGCATATTTTAATATTAGAGAGTTACAGCCTTCGGCCTGAATTCGGCCCATCCAAATGATGCCACCCAAATTTCAACCGTCGGTGTAGAGTCAGGTTCAAAACAAGTGCCGAGTGAAGCCCGACGATCCTATCTGACGTCTGCAATTGATTTTTTAATCCCTATAATGAAGAAATTAATGACTATTGTAGATGTATCGTGACTATCACTGATTTTAATTGCAAATGTTTTCTGCTGACTGTCTCAGATAGTTGGTGGCCCGCCTTCTTCTTGACTATTCTTGCCGTCATATTCCTGCTTTGTTAGGACATGGTCGGCATTTTCCTAAGTCCCGACCAAATCCCAACCCCATAGTCGGGACAAGGGAGGCAAAAAAGCTTTCCCACCCTTGTGCCACCATTTTCACAAAATGTACTGGTGTGATTGGTACACTGCAAGCATCAGTTTAAGCTAGTTAGATCACTTCTTTAGGCCACTTTGACAACAGGATGTTTTGCCTAACGCTCCCATTTGGCGTCGGGCCGCCAATGGATTGCCCTTAAATGCGACATTTTCCCGACTGTCACAACCAGACGCCGGGCCAAGGGCGGCAATTATTGGACCTTCGGGGTTGGGGCGCATTTTCTTCACTGGGATGTTTCTCAACATTATTAATTAACTGGTTTTATTCTTCTCTATAACACTTTCAACCAGTTTTGTTCTCCTTTTTCACCTTTTTCTGTTGTTTCTTTCAATTTCGTTTTGTGGCCCTAATATAGCAATGAACTGTGCTGCATCAAAGAAAAGGGTCTGAAAAGTTTATCAATGCATACATCATCAATTTCGTATATCATCATGGATGAATAGCATTGAATCTTTACTTCACAATCTGTAAATGTGTTGCAACCTGGTAATGCATCTACATAATATCCTGCTATAACATTTCGTCCACACAGTAGATGTAGCATGTTGTTTGCTCTCTGTAAAAGGGTGTACCTATATTGAAGCATATAAAGGGTATCGGTATATCAAAATGTTCCCGAATGTAACGAACATTTTGTGGTTTCGTTACACTTTTATCCCACCAAGTCTGTTCTGTTTTCTTTTTTTTTTTTTAGTGATTTTTGGAAATATTTCTGAGAAAGTGTTTAATTAGAGAAAGAGGTGTTAAACTTCTTGTACGAAAGAGCCTCCTCACGGCAAAATGTGTAACTACAGCTTTGATGAAGATGTGTGAGACCATGGGGTTCTCATAATTACCTGTGAGGCAGTAGGGAAAGGTGTGTGTATAATTTCTTATTATATGTGTATAAATAACATAGAATATTGAGTGAATCATCGTATATATGAAGTTCGATTTAAAGATTGTGTTCCTACTTTCCATATTTGCGGGTTGGATTATTTCGCGATTTGAGTCTACGAGTTTATTTGGAAGTTTTGATTCGGTATTGTTACGAAGTTTCTGGTAAGTTGAAATTCTGCGATCATTGTGCCTTTTGGTTATGTAAAGAAAATTCCTCAAACGTGAGGAAGAGTGAAATTGATGAAGTAATTTATCGGAGTTTTGATCTAGTGTTTTCTATTTTTTTTGTATTTGTGTAAAACGGTGCGTAGATGCAAGTTGGGAGTCCTGAAGTTTGAATCCTTAGAATCTATTGCCATCGGGTTTTATTAGTGGCTAATATCAGTTGAATACGTTGTGTATTATTATATTCTGTCATATGTAATCGATATCAGAAGGATTTTTTTTTTAGAAATTCTCATATTGGGAATTGAACCCAGCCACGTGGTCGTTACTTGGACCGTAACCACGTGTTCGTCAATAATCGTCAGTGAGTTTATTGGATGTTGTATTTTGTTTCTGTTTTTATTTTTCGATTTGGTAGTAAGTTTTCAGTGGAATTCCGACCGGAGGGTTCGAATCCCAGCTCGTGCATTTTTCATATTTGTCGTAACGGTTTGGATTTTGGTATACCGTTGCGTGTGGTTATTCAATGAAGGTTCCTATTTGTGGAACACCGAATTATTAGGGATTAGAGCAAAGTCCACAAGTATTGGAAATAGAGGAATACAAGTGGTATTTGGATTTATGTGTTTAAATATTCTGATGATCTATATATTGTGTGTTACTTTTCCGAATATAGTATAATTATATATTTTTGGAGTACGTGTTGTGTGTGTGATCTATGGCAAAGATATATTCCATTCATATGTTATATTGTTCTGACTACTGAACAAATATATTTTTGTATTTTGCGTGTAATTGAATATTGTAGAAAGACACAAATATTAGTTAACATTATATTGTTCTATGCATAATTGAATTTCATTATTTTGCTTTCAAATCAAATATCAACTCAGAAACCTATCCTTATAGTGGAGAATTGATTGTGGGGTCCCTTCGAGGATCCTCCCTATGTTTCAAGTGCTTTCGTTGGGAACCATTATTGCTTTGGGATTCTGGATTATTTTCTAGGAGGAGTGCTCGCACAAATCCGAAATATCTGGAATCTTAAAGTGGTAAAGGCGACTGACAAGGGAGTGCTTGTTACACGAATTAGCTCTAAGTCAGTAGTTACCTGAGTTCGAACACTATCGCTTTCGAAATAATTACCATGTGCAGTAATGTACCGGTCTCAGCCTTACTACCACTGCTGGAATGCGGCCTCGAGTGCGTTGTGGCGCCGAGTCCATAAACTGGATCTCGGCAATGGTATGGAAACGGGTAACTTTCAGCTTCAGCTTCATCTTCGGAAAAGGAAAGAAGTCTGCAAGAGCTAAATCTCGCGAGTTTGATGGGTGCGAAAGCGATGATTTGTTGTAGTTGGGGAGAAACTCTCGAACGAAAGTGCTCGGTGATAGGGTGAATTGTCGTCGTGGAGAGTCCAGTTCTTCAAGCACCTCAAATCCGATTTCTTTCCCCGAGTATTCTCCTTCAAATTTCGCAGAACGTCGCAGTAAAACTATGTTGGACGTCTGGTCCTGGGGAACGAATTTGGGATGAACAATTCCGTGGATGTCGCAAATACGATTAGCATAATCTTCATTGAGCTACGGCTCATTTTCGCCCTTTTGGTCCGTGGAGATGATGGGCTATTCCATTGCAACGTCTGCCTCTTTGTATTATATCGTGCCCAATACTCATCACCGATAATGATTATGGACGGAAAGGGTGGCTTACGGTATAGATCTTGGTACACTGTAGCGCAATGTTCCTTCTACTCAGATTTCATCAGTCGGGAACTTAAAATAACATCGTTTAAAACAAATATTCAAAAAGTTTAAAACAATAAGCTCTGTTTAAAACATTTTGTTTTAAACATTCCAACCCTGGCTGAATCACCGTATTATTAATTAGCCAAGTGCCACAAATTCCTGGAAAAATAAAAGGTATCAAATTACAAGTGATTTCTTCAGTTAAGGGAACTGTCTTGTTTGTCTCTTGGTGCTTTTGTGTGAGTTACTGTCCCTCTCTCACTATGCCAAAGGTTGTACTTTCTAATTGCTAATTTTGTAAATGAATTTGAACCAGACGTGTCTCAACAAATGGGTCAGTGTTGTTATGGAAAGTTTGTGAAATAGCTGTTTGTGCTAAGAAAAGTTATTTTGTGACAGAGGATTTAAGTACTACAAAGCACAAAACAGCAACTGACAAGATGTGCAATGGAGATAAAACTACTCAACTTTTGCCAGTGTTTTGTGCATCCATAATCAGTTCGTAGCATATGATTTGTGTAGTGCGTTCGTTGCGGCTAACATCGTGGAAAATCCGTCTCTGAAATGTTTTTCTAGAAACTTACACAAAACAGGAAATACCCTGCGAATCTATATTAGAGGCTGCATACATTGATGGCATTGGAAATATTGGAATGTGAGGTCTTCGATAAGAGGATGTTCCATGATATTTCCAGTATATCTATGATACCTTCAAAGCTTTATCGTTTTGCATATCTATGAGATCTTCTTAGAGTGTTTCAGTTTCAGAACTTTAGCCACAACGTGTGTATCAGAAAGACGGTCAGAGTTCCTGGAGTGTAATAGAAAAGCACATCTTTTGAGTCACACTTCACAAAGACCTCAGAAATATATTGGACTATGCATGACCTCACAAATATTTATTTACCGGTACTAGTGTATGTGTGTGTCACTGTCGCAGATATGGAAGAAATTTACAGATGCATCATGAAGAGCATGTTATATTTATTTATTTACTTATTAGCCTACATATTATTTCAGAATGTTTATTAGACTACAGTTCATTTTCTTAAACGTCATCTTCTGGAAAGTTAGGCTTTTCTCTTTCTGGTGGCACTATCGTTTGTATTGGCAAAAGAAAGGGAGTATGGATGTCGGAATTTTCGGCAGAGTGTAAATTGAATCATGAAATTTCCTGATACCTATAGACACTTACCGTAAACCATATTTCCTCCCTACTTTCTAGAGAAGAACTTGCCAATAGCTTGCTGAGTGATATAAAATTCTTTTGTTCTAAAAAAAAATGAAGTAACAAAAATTTTCAATTAACGAAATTTAATCTGAACTAAGAACACAGTACAAAATTTTCTAAAAGTGACCGATCAGTTACACCGGACAGTAACATATGCAACATCTCAAAAACATCAAATGTGTCACTACATGGCGTGTTAGAAAGCATTGTTCATTACAATGGAAAGTAATGTAGTGTGATCAGTGGCTATTAGATAATTTGATGTCACAATGATAGAGATTTCATATCATTGTCAGACATGGTTTCAGTAATTCAGGAAATTTAAAACGGTGAGTAAGATTATCGCGAGCAAATATTTTAATATGATTAATAGTTTTCTTGTCGAAGAAGAGATTTAGTTGGTAAACTTTCTCTCCTGCGTAAGTTATCAATCATTGCCTAATAATGCTATAGAAAAGATGTACTGTTATCAGCGTGTATTGTATTGGTTGGATATTTGAAAACGGCTCCAAGGAAGTCATTATCATACTTACTGAAGAGCAACTATCAAATTGTTTCTGAGGAGCTACTGAAAATTCGTCAGTTAGAGGTATTGTCAATTTCCACGGTGCGAAACCAATAAAGATTTTTCTCTCACAATTTTACAGATGACTAATGCTAGAAATATGATGAGTCTTAAAACACTTAATGTACTTTTAATTAATGACATTGGTTTACCTTTAGATGCCCTTAAACTATTTCCTTATATAGATTTGCTATTTCCTGACCATTATTTAGCTACGGATGAAGAAACACTAAAAACTTAACAAGCCAAGAGGAAAGAAACTAGCTTCAGTTTTTTTTTTTCTTGAGTGGGTCTGTGGTAGAGCGCTCATCTGTGGTGCCTGCAGTTCTGGTTTGATACTGACTCGTGGCATGTGGTTTTGTTGTGGATGTGGTTCTTGGATACAATAATGACCATTTGGAAATTTTCAACATCTTCATCCTTCTTCGCCACTAACAAAAATATTTGGTTATCAGCAAAATTCTGATCAATGAAAATTTTCCAAAAGACCATTACTTTATCCAAGAACCACATCCATTGTTTGGTAGTTTCAGTTTTTCAGGATACGGATATATTAGTTTTACTTGTAGGCTTATAACAATCAGACAAACTTTATCTATATTTCCATAATCCCTCTGGCAGCTCTCCAACGTATGACATCAATAAAGTCCGTGAAAATATGGAAAAGGCAAAGTTAATGCTTACAATATGTTAAAGATCTCAGAAGAGTTGTGAAAAAAATCCTTAGCTTTTTATGCAAATGTAAGTGACAGATATAGTCTTAAGGAAGTAGGTGAAATTTTCATTCTGTAATTATATGGATGTACCAGTTCAACTAATTTGGCTGAAAGTAGATACTCAATGTATCTAAAAACTCTTGCTAAAATGTCATTAAAATCAAAGTTCAATATGGCATCCCCAACATCAAGTGCAGCTTCGAACTTACTACCCAATTCAAAAATGTCAGCATAATCGCAACTGAATGGATTTGGAGACTTGCAAACAACGCATTGTACCCTATGCGTTCAACAAAACCACCAGCGCCTGAAGAAGATGTTAATTTTATTACATATAATTGTAAAATTTCTTGTAAAAACATTTCTTGATTGCACAGAAATGTATGGATCCTGTACCAATGTCACTCTGATACACGACAAGGACTTTGTACTTTGAAGCTAACGCAATGGGGGAAAAATGAGAGTGCGTTAAGTAAGTACATTACAAGATATGTAACTGAAGTGAGCTATAAGTGAATTAAAAACTTTTTAATCTAATGAAACTTGTAGATGTAAACCGTGTTTTAAATATTTTTAAAAATATTTTCTCTATATTTAAGAAGAAAACTCAGTTATCACCATATCTACGCAGTAAGAAAGGCATTCCTTTATTCGTTTTATTTGCTAAATATTATGTGCTCAATGGTCACAAACACAATGTTTGATTCACCCAAATAATAAATGCTCAATGAGAATCATTTATGCTCTACAACTTTTATTAGGGATATTTTTTCCATATCGGAACTCATTAAGGAGATACAGGGCAAGAAAGGAAATTTTGAGGGGATTTTTATTCATTTTTTTTACTGTTTAGGTTAAATTTACCGAAAAACTATTAGATATATCAAAAACTTGAAGATAAATGAAATTGTAGAACATATTTTACGGATTAAACGAAAAAAAGAAGCGTATCAATATGTTGATTAGTTTCGGAGATATGACGGTTTTTCTGAAACGTTGGTTTTCTTACTTTGTGGGGGGGGGGGCGTAAGGAGGGCGAAGCAAGGGTGTAGCAATGGGGACTTTTAGCTAGACATTTGGCTCCATGGTAGTAGTCGATGGAGAAAAAAATAGCTTTATACCATTTTTTCCCTCTATCGGCTGCTTTACAGAACAGACTGACTGGACTAATAAGTATTAGGTAGGTCGCGTATTTTTCTTGATTTGGTGGGTATTTTTTAAAAAAATGAAAATAAGGGGTGTGAGTAATAAGGTACCTTCAGATGAGGGCCCATAGATTATTACTTTATAATAATGTATATATTACGATTGACTTGCTCGTGCTTTTTTAACTTTGTGTATAAGTTTGTGTATATGAGTGAGAGACTTACGTTTTTAGTTTGACGTTCTACAAGAAATGCTATGAACTTAATCAAAAAAAAGAGTACTTTCAAAGTGATCAGAGTTACATGATGATATAATATAGTTATTCGTGTTTTTATTTTCGATGATTTTACAAAGTTTGTTTTGTGGGTATAAATTGCCGCATTTGTGATTACATAGATTAAAATGCTTACGACAATAAATCAGGAAATCTAAAGGCAGTATACCAAGTACCCTTATGAAAGGAACGCAGTGAAAAGCATGAAACTATGCACCAAATGTGTAAAAATAAAATAACAAAAGATGTAAAGGTTGAAGTGCAGGGGGGAACAAGTGCCTCTCTTGAAACCTCCTTGCCAAAGCCCTTGCTATGCATGTTGATACCACTAGCGAGTAAAATATATGAATGAATGAATTGTTATTCAGTTCATAAACGAGCTGCTAACTTCTAAGAACGGGACTACAGTTTTAATAAAGTGGTTACGAACAGCTCCGTTCAATATACCACGTACACAGAAAGCGAGCACGCTAACCTCCAGCCACCCTAAGGTAAAACTCTGGAATGTAACAACTTTCACCGCAGAGCCTTCGCTTATCATTCAGGAGTTCCTGGGGTTCGTAACAAGCGTCCGACCATCTTGACTGCGGTTTAAAAGCATTTCTCCTTAGTCAGGTAACATAAAATACCAGAATGATACCTTCGACTTAGGCTCTGGCGGACTCTGTCCTGCATCCTATTCGTTATCTTATTCCGTTCTTAGTCATAGATGCCTAAAGGCAATAAATAAATTCGCCGGTCGGGTGGCCTAGCTGTTTGCGACCGTAGACCATCGGCTCGAAGGTCCCTGGTTCGAGTGCCGGCAGAGTCATGGGAATGGATTTTAACAGCTAAGGGGCGGTTCGTAGCGGGCCGAAGTCCAAAGTTACTAGACTGGCCCATATAAAAATAAAGTTTACCAAAGTTTTTTTGCAATAAATAAATTCAAATTCAAATTCAAATGGTCTCCATTTTCATGGTCATTATAAACTCTTATCTTGTTCTAACAGTCCTTCATATTTTGGCTTCTCCTGAGTTCAATTTTCGAAATAGTTACATAAAAATTTGTGATTATGTAGATAAAAGATAAAAGAACACGTTTTTCTTGCGCTCAACCCTTCCTTTTCTTTATAACCCACACTTTTCTTTAAAAATGCTGATTTTCTCCGATATTTTGCTATTGTTGCATAATTCTTGAAAAAGTGTCCATGACCACTTTACCCCTATATACGATACAATGGTTCGTAAAGTTGCAGACACAATAATATAATAAATTACAGCTCAGATATTGCAGTAATTTTTTGTGTGATAGCTCTATTTAATATACCTTACACTGTGAAACTTTCTTCTATTTCTTCAAGAAAATAAGATCACTAAAAATGAATATGTGCATGTGGGTTGTCGGATGACAATCAACGACTTAGCTGAAATTGTTGGTGTGTCATACCAGTCAGTGTAGGTAATTCTAATGTTGGAATTAAACATGCGCCTTGTCGCTACCAAGTTTCTTCCCCGACTGCTGAAATCTGAGTAGAAGGAACATTGCACTACAGTGTGCCAAGATCTACGCGGTAATCCATCCTTTACGTCCATAATCATTATCGGTTATGAGTATTGGGTACGATCTAAGACAAAGCGACAGACGTTGCAATGGAATAGTCCATCATCTCCGTTGCCGAAAAGGGCGAAAATGATCCGTAGCTCAATGAAGGTTATGCTAATCGTATTTGCGACATCAACGGAATTGTTCATCCCAAATTCGTTCCCCAGAACCAGATGTCCAACAGAGTTTTACCGCGATGTTCTGCGGAATTTGAAGAAGAACACTCGGCGAAAGAAACCGGATTTGAGGTGCTTGAAAAATTGGACTCCCCTCGACGACAATGAACCCTGTCACCGAGCACTTTCATTCGTGAGTTTCTCCCCAACTACAACAAATCATCGCTTCCGCACCCACCAAACTCACGAGATTTAGCTCTTGCGGACTTCTTTCCTTTTCCGAAGATTAAGTTGAAAGTTACCCGTTTCCATACCATTGCCGAGATCCAGGACGAATCATAATAGGTTGTAGACTTGGTGCCACAACGCACTCGAGGCCACATTCTAGCAGTGGTAGTAAGGCTGAGATCGGTGCATTACTGCACAAGGTAATTATTTCTAAAGCGATAGTGTTCGAACTTATTTAACTACTGACTCAGAGCTAATTCTGGAACATTTTGATTTCGGGAACATTTTAAGTATCTTCATTTTTTTTTTTTTTCACTTTGCTTTCGGTCAAAGAGAAAAGAATCATTTTTCTCGCAAAAAAGATGGGAGAGACGGAGAAAAGGAACACAAAATACTCGTTAATAGCTACATCGGTGGAGAAAAGAACATGATGA
>JAGDQP010026835.1:10842-25529 GCA_022664845.1 Lepisma saccharinum
AAGTTTTCTTTCGTATCTTTGCTATTTGGATCTTTCCGATTCTTTTTGAATTCATATTTGTGAGTATTATGTGCTCTTGAATGGGTTTCGCCGTTATGTATGTGTATTCCCATTGGCTGAGTCTTCTTACAAAAATATCATAAAGACAGGATTTGTTTTCTTCGTGATTGTAATAAAAAAATTAGGGCATTTTTCTTATCTTATTTGTTTTATAGTACATATTTTTTATTAAGATTTGGGTATTAAACTGTCTCTTTAGTAAAATCTGTTAGTTTGCTGTAGAAATACTGCGTTGCTATGTTTAGCTTGGAGTGTTTGAATCTTGATGTTCACCACTGTTGGTATACTGGCTTGGCAGTCACTTCCAAGGGGCTTATTTAAAAAAAAAAAATGTGTATATTTAGTATATGTGTGTTTTTTGCCAAAGTTCGCTACTGCTCATTTTCATCTCCTGAAAAAATATATTCGGTTTCATTTTATAATATTTTCAGGTGCTCACTTGTGCTTAAAACCAATGTAGTTTACATTATTTTGTGATTGCATTTATATATACGCGTACATTGGGGAGCTGCTGTGAATAAAAGACAGTGGCGATCACAGTGGGAGCTTCGGTTCTCCTCTCCCAACCCGTCTGCTCAGCGTGTGAGAAGTAGACCTCCCTTCGGGAAGAGGCCTCATCCACTAGTGGATTGAATATGGCTGTGATTTATTATATATACTGTGGACTCGGTTTTATGTTCATTAACTATGCATTTGTAGTATTTGAGTGCTTGTAATTCAGCAGCAGCGTAGTCCACAGTAGTGGTTCAGATGATATGGTGTTTTTTTTAACTCGCTTTCTTGTCTGTCTGTTCGGTACAAATTAACTCGCTTTCTTGTCTGTAGGTACAAATTTTGCAATCGATTTTAAACTCACTTCCCATCATCCAATTTCTTTGAAATTTTGTAAACGTGCTTGCTTATGATAATAATATAATATTCAAGCATAATATATACGACAAAATAATTCAGTTAACTGTAATTAATTAATTTAAATAATTCGAAATTATTCTTAAATGCACGCAATTATTTTGTGAAATTTGGGTTCCTATCTAGCAGGGAGTTTAATAATCATCTATTATTCATAGAAAAAAATAATTAAAAAGGGATTTAAAAACATGCTTTTTAAGATGGATTAAAAAGTAAAAAATAATAAATTGAATGAATCTTATGAATCGGAAAATAAAAGCGTGGGTGCTCTTGCTTACACTATCATAAAATCATAATATGTAAGAAGACCCACGCTTTTATTTTCTAATTCATAAGATTAATTCAAATTATTATCTTTTACTTTTTAGTTCATCTTAAAAAAGCGTGTTTTTTTTAAAAAAAATATTTTTTTTAATTATTTTTTTTTTATACCCCAGGACACAAAAACCTAAGCGTAAAGTATCCTATACAGAGTGGTTTTGTTCTACTCTTTGTAACTGTATGTTCATTTGTGTTTTGTTTGTGACATTGAAGTTTTCAGAACGACGGAAATATTCCACGAATAACCCATGATTTCTTAAGATTCAGTGGGTTGAATTGTGCTTGTATCATTTTGTGCTAATCATAACCAAAGGAGTGGTATAGCAAGTGGTAAACCTGCTTTCTTTTCTTGTCTATTTTTAATGTTTCAACTAAGTAGCAGGTCCTTTCATGTTCGTTTATCCTTTTACATTTACTATTTGTTTCACGATGCAGAGTGAAAGCCTTTTTTATTTATATTTTTTTAAGGTATTTGTTTTATATGTTTTAAAAACATATTTGACTTGTTCTTACCCAGAATAGAATCCTGTGTAGAACGTTTGTTACTGTGGCAATGAACTTGTGAGTTCCATAAGCCATAGAGTAAGTAAGTAAGTAATAAGGAGTTGAGCAACCCTCAAGGGTTCTTAGCTATTTTTGTGTTTACAACTGTTAAACTTTCCCTATAATTTCAGGGCGAGTTTGCTAAGTTTCTGTGGGGCTGTTTATTTTTTGTCCGAGGCTAGAATCGACTTAGTGTTTTCAGAGCTTTTGCTGGGTTAGTTGTGCTTTTAATTGAACAAAGAAGTTGGTAAGAGAGGAAGACTGCAAAACTATTTGAAGTGTATACTTCAATGTATTTTCTAAAAGTATAGTAACTAACTTTAGGTGGCAGTTTTACTTCATTGCGCAACCTCAGGTTTATATAAAATATCGAATCTTAGATAATAATATTGTTCTTCGAACAATTAGAGGACTTTATTTAATATTAGTATGCAGAGAGCCTTCCCACACTTCTCTAAAGCCAAATCGACCACTGATACGCAGGCGCTCTGGTGTTGTCTGTAACAAACCCATTATTTTTACCTTGATTTTTTGTTGAATACGCGTACAACGAGTATGCGCTCAATTACAGTGTTCATGGTTACCGATATACATAGTCAAATTTTATTTTTTACTTGACACTATTGCAATATACTTTAGTTAAATATTTGATTCCCTTTATGCCATTTAAAATATATTTATATGTCTACATCAAGTGTAGAAATGACTATTTGAATTGCATAACATAATAGTTTTAAATGAATATGTGTTTAGCACATTTCTTCTTTATTTTTGTATTTGAAAAATAATTTTACAACTGTCAAGTAGGTATTTTCCGAACACGAATTTCGTTTTTTAGCTTGATCATAGCACCTACTAGTTTATGTCACTGTGTTAATGTTTAAACAGAAAATAAAATGTTTGCATTTTCTTTTTTTGTAACTGCTCTAATGAACATTTATTTGTCAGTTTATCCTAATATCAGACGCTTTTAGTTTTAAGTCTTTACTCGTTATGAAGTGCGAACCTTGTAATTGATTTCTAAACACGCTTCCAGATTAGCTACGGATCTGAAACTGTGCACAGTTTTTAATGTGATGGCAATATCATGTCTTAGTAAACATTTTTTTTTAATTTCCAGTTTTTTATGAACTTTGCAAGTATTTTTGCGCCACAATTCCAGAATTTTTCATTCGAGTCTATACGTTTTTCCCCTTTACTCAATATGCAATGATTTAAACACTTTTTTCCTTTACGCCTTTCCATAAATTATACAAGCATTTTATTTCCTAATACTTCAAAAATTTCCTTTGATGTTTATATCAAGTTTGTTAGTTACAATTAGATGTAAAATATGAATGAATGATTGAATAAATAAATAAATAAATTAATTAACTTTTCTCGGTTTCGCATTTTCAAACCAAAATTAACTATAGTAATATTATATTGTTTGAAGTAAAAACCCTTTCTTAAACTGCACAAAAATAAGCAAATTATATTAGAAAACTATTATTTAACCAGTTGCTTTTATTCAAAACGCTATAGAAAAGAAAACGCTTTTGCTCATACTCTAATAAGAATAGCTTTCTACGGTAAAAATATTTCGAAACGTCAGGCACAAATTTATCACAAGTTCTCTTAATGTTATATCTCATGTAAAATGTGATATAAATTAAACTGAATTCGGTGAACTTGACAACTTGAGAAATTTTGGTCCTACGCTTTAATAATTTATTTACTGAAAATATCTCCTTTAAAACTAGTGCCTTACCCTTGTACCCTATCAGCTCAAATGCAGCGTAGTTCCTATCTGGGGTCGTTTTTGACCCCATGTTAAAAATAACACCTTAAATGTATATGTTAAATATGATTTTATTTCTCATTTTGCTTACTATAATACTGATTACAATAATGTGTAACTATACTGAAAAGCAGCTCTCTAATGCCATTGTTCTAGGACATTTGGATATGAAATGTACATCACTGCACATCATACTTCGATGTAATATTTACATGGAGTACGAGAAGTATTATTCGCTACAACTTTTGCAAGTTGTGTTTTTCTTGCATGTTCATTGCAAATGAATGCCATACATTCATCACAAGTTTGGTTTACTTTCCTGTCTTTTCCTCTTGGGCAGTTGGAACATCTTCCGCGCTTCCGATCATTAGCCTTTTTTAGACGACCGCTGGTTTCATCTTCATTTGTGAGGTCAGGGAATCCTGCTGCAACAATGGAGGATATAATTAGTTTTGTTCTTGCCTGTGGTTTTCTGAGACGCCTAGACATTTCTTCTTTCACGAGTTCTTTTGCTAATTCTAACAGAAAGTTTCTTCGTCCTCCCTTTTTATTCTTATACTGAAAGATAAGTGAATGGAGGACGTACGCGTTAATTCCAGCAAGGTCAACAATATTAAAGAAGACGGCTAGAGGCCATCTTCTTGTACATCGTTTCGCAGAATAGTGACGAGCCATTTGGTCAAGTGTATCTACACCGGATTTAGTTTTGTTATAGAACAAGATTATCTCTGGTTTCTTCTGAGGTTCACTTTCACTAATGTCAAACTTTTCATGCATTGTTGACAGCATAATCACTAATTTTCCAGGTTTAGGCACATACGATACGAACACAGTGTTGTCTTTTTGTGCAAATATGCTTGAATGTACATCTCGCTTTTTGCTTGGCAACATTTCTTTGGGAATTTCACCACGATTGCTTCTCATGGTTCCAACGAGTGTTATGTTCAGTTTTAGCAGTTCTTGAATCATAACTGGTAAGGAAATTGTCAGTTGCAACATTCCTTCCAGAACAATGCAGGTGATCAATCATCATGCACAACACGTTTTCCCTGGTTCACTTCTCTTGTATCACGAACTTTTCCTGTATATATTTGAGCGTTCAAACGATATTGGTTAGCACAATCAGCTGCTGCCCAAATTTTTATTCCATATTTTCCTGGCTTGCTTGGGATATACACTTTGAACCCACATTTTCCTCTAAAAGTGCACAAGTGTTCATTTACAGTTATGTTACTCTCTGGCCTATACGATGACTTGCAAGCTTGAGTAAACTTTTTGAATACTTCTTTTATAGCTTCTGCTTTATTCTGAGAAAGCTCTTTCCTGGCATCTCGAGTGCTCTTGTCATCGAAACGGAGGCATCGCAAAATGTCTTCAAATCTACTGCTTGACATAGTTGCCCTAAAAGTAGGCATACCATATTCTTGCGACTTGAACTCTCGTATATGTTTCCCCCACACATGATCAGCAATCCTAAGAAAGCTAATAATTCGGTCACATCTAATTTAGTTCATCTTGACAAATAAGGATGTTTTGACTTCAGCTCCTCTGCTTGGCTATTTGTGTGAAAACAAATGAATTGCAAGATATCTTCCGTCAGAAATGTTTTGAAACAGTCAGTCCTGTTATGTAAGTTTTGTTTCACTTGATTAGGTATACCAGAACTTACACGTACAATATTTCTTGCAGGATACTTGCCTAACTTTGGCGGACGCGTATCCAATTTGTGCTGTCCATTTTTACTTGTCAGAAAACTCGAATCACTTTCGTCATCACTAGAACTTATAGGGCAAGTTTCTACGCTTATATCGTCCGGTACACACATTTCAATATCTGTGTGGTCACTATTTGCATCACTTCCATCACTCTTATCAAAAATATTATCGTCATCAACGTCTTCTAAATCACGTAAAAAATCTTCATGTTTGTAGCCCTGTGTTAGACGAATGTAATCCATTTTGCTGAAATATTCACAACAAAGATATTGGTAACAACACCTTCCTCTTCGTTCAGAACAGAGTTGCCAAGTTGATTTTCTGGGGAAGCTATTTTCACACAGCTTTACTAAGCTCTTTTCACACCCCTTTACTATGTGTTCGGAAATAGGCAACAAGAGTTCCAAAACACCACTTATAATTGGAAGAAATTCATAACAATTCCAACCGATTTTATCCCTAAATTAGAGAGATCTCAAACACAGATATACATTTTGTTGCCGAACTTTGATTATAACGAACTTTGTATACAACGAACTTTGATTGTAAAAGTTTTTTTTTTTAATGGCTTGTTAGTTTGCCTTTAAGCACGTAATATCATAAAGGAATATTCCAATCTTAGAACAAACATATCCAAAGTAAAGGGTTTTAAGAACATTTACGTTAGTCAATTCACTTCTAAGCTTTATTACAAAAAAAAAAAAGTATTCTTTTTGCTGCTTTGACAATGCGATTTATGTGGTGATCAGAAGCAATGTTTTATGTTACTGATCCCGTATTGGTAGAAAACGCTCTTCAGTGGAACATCACGCATCGTATACTTAATTTGTAAGTAGTTTGGATAATAACAATATTTTGAAAATAGATTCGACGTTTATTTTTTTAATATTTTAACGAATAATATGAAGGGCCTCAGATTTTTTAAAAAATATCAAAATTTGAACTTTGTTGTCGCTTGGTGCACAGAAACCGAATTCGAAAGTGAAACTTCGCAGATGAATTCTTGACGCCACAGCAAGGATATCTTTGTCATTAGATGAACTTCGATTCGTTGGCGTGATACAGGATTTCCAATTTGGAGCCCAAAATTGTTTGTTTGTTGTTTTTTTTTTTTACCTACAATGTTAAATAAAACTAACATTTCGCGGTAAATCATAAAGTAGGCATTGAAGTAACGTGTTTACCGTTTGTTAGTTGATTGCTATCAGTACGGTGCAGATAAAGAGTTAAAATGTGATACAGTTTCTCAGTGTTGCAAACCTTATATATTTTCGATGGAACTACGACGGTTGATTGAATTTTAGGTATTCCTCAGTGATGATAAACATTGTGAAGCACGTAAGATAGTATTTAAACTGAAAATATTGTATCAGGCTTCCAATGTTCTCAACGTGATATCAAGTTTATTTCTTCTAAATAACTGAAAATAGGTTTATTGTATATTTCGTATGTTCATTGGGATTATAAACATTTTGTGTAAAGCACGGAACTCAATGTTGCAAACTATGAACACGTTGCGTACGTTGGTTATCCATGTTTGGCCTGATACAATATTTACAGTTTGAAATTATATCTTATGTGCTTCACGATGTTTATCATTACTGAGGAATACCAAATATTCAATAAACCGTCGTAGTGCCATTAAAAATATAGGGCTACCGTCTTTCCATCACTGAAAAATCTAGTTATATCACATTTTAACTCGTTATATGCACCATATTGATATAAATCAAATATCAAACGCTAAACACTACCTTAATACATATTTTATGATTTACCGGAAAAAAATATATTTTTATTTAACATTAAAATGTAAAAAAAATCATACGTAAAATATATTTTAAAAATATATTTTAAAAACACACTTTTCTTAAACAATTCGAACTAAAAAGTAAAAGAAATTGTTTATGCATGAGTAAAAGGAAAAGCATTTGGCGCGCTAATTGAAAAATTTATAAAGTGACTATATATGAGAGAGCGCCCCATGCCTTTATTTTTAGTCGTGCAAAAACAAAATTATTTTTTTTACTTTTTAGTACGAAATGTTTAAGAAAATATGTTTTTAAAAAGATTTTACATTATTTTATTTAATTCACAAAGGTTCGTGGTGTCCTCAAATTTTGCAACGTTAATTTAACTCATTTTCCGACGCATTACAAAGATGTAATTTTACTCATCCACGTAAGTCAGGTGACAATACAGTATTCCATTGCTATTTTAATATATTGTCTATGTATTTATATATTTTAGAAGCATATGTAATTTTTCCTTTTAATATTAGGCATAAATACTAGCCTGCAATGATTTGGAGTTTGGCTGGTTGCAGAATATTTTAGGATTTGGTTAAAAAGATAAGAATGGGGTGCACCAATTGAAGAATTTATAAAGTGACTGTACATGAGAGCGTGCCCCATGCTTTCGTTTTTAGTTATGCATAAACAAAATTATGTTTTACTTTTTAGTACGAATTATTTAAGAAGGGTGTTTCTTTAAAAGTTAATTTAATTATTTTTTATTTATTATTTTTTACCCAAATCCTAAGGTATTCTGCAATCAGTCAAACACCGCAGCGTTACAGACTAGTATTTATGGGTAATATTTAAAAAAATATTAAAATATAGAAAAATTATGAAAGTAATAAATTTTCACCCGACTTACGTCGCTGTGCAAATTTCCATCATTGTATGACGTCGGGAAATGAGTTAAATTAACGTTCCAAAGACACGATGCCCATTGTGAATTAAAGAAACGTATGTAAAAATCGATTTTGGGCTCCAAATTGGGGCCCATGTATCTCGACAACGAAGCAAAATTCGACAAATCACAAAGATACCTTTTTTTTCTGTTTTGGAGTGAGGAATTCATTTGCGAAGTTTGACTGTCGAATTCGGATTTTATTCTCCAAACGACAAACGAAAACAAAATTCAAATTTTAATTTTTCAAAATAAACATAAATTTCTCAGTTAGCTCTGCAATTGTGTAGCTAACTTTTACGTATGTTGTATAGCGATTGCTTTTCAATGGTTATAAATTTTACTGCTTTCGGATAGAGCATCTCGATAATGTGCCTTGTAAGTCACGTCATCGTGATTACAGACATAAGAATTTTTTAAATAATGAGAGCTTCTGAAAGATGCGCACAGTTTTGAAGTGAAATTATATAAACATTTCACTTACTTCTTACTGTATCGAATAAAAAAAAAACATAGCTATGTGGATTTAATCACAAGACACTTGTCATTTTCTTCGCTTACCCCGATTTTGAGGCAAATCTGACTTACACCACTATGATTCTCAACCCTCCATATCATTATAAAACTATTGTTCATCTATAAATGTCGCTAATGAAAAAGTACTCCAGTGCTCAAACTAATACAGTGAATACGAACGAAGAACATTACATTAAAACCATGTTCATCTTTTGTTGTGGTTTCTTTATAAGGTCCTTACAAAAACACTACTGACCAAGAATCCTTTGTGATATTATTCAAGAGAAACAATATGTTTTCTTTGTTGACAGCATATAAAGAAACAGAAAGAGAGATATACAAGCATTTTTGCTGAGTCAAAAAATGCGTGCTAAGCGTATTTCCCGAACGAATACCAACACTGTTTTTCTTTCATGATTTAATACATCTGAGGAGAAAAAAGAAGTAAGAGAAAAAAATATAGACGAGTGCGAGAGATATAGATAGAGTGAGAGATGCCCCTGAATTTTCTCTTCCCACGCATCTTAAGAAGCACGTGATGCTGTATGAGGGGCTCCCCCAGTGGCCAATGAGCCCTGGGTCGGCATTTGACCTTGAGTTTAAACACCAAAGTATTAAGCATGGTAGAACATTGAAAGAGAAAGCGGTAGATAAGACACCAGTTACACAGATCGCCACATACGGGACACTCAAGAAAAGAGAGAGAGAGAGAAAGAAAGAAAAAGAAACGGGGACTCCACTCCTTCAAATAGTAAATATAACGTAATCATTCGTTCTGGCATTGTATCAACACGCACGAATTCACACACACCTAAAGACAAAACACGATCGTAGTACAAGTAGTTATACGCAAATTGTACAGAGATACCACGACGAGTCACGTGGTTACTTATGTTCACATACGGATGAACTGTATTCTGGACCTAGGCCTATAGAAAGTTCCTAAAACCGTGTTACGTCATTATTTTTTTAGGTTTTAGTGCCAGATCATGAAAGGATTTGTACCAGGAGTCTTTACAATTGCAGTAAGTACTATCTATTCTTTTTGTGTATATATAAACATGTAATCTTATTAAACATTTGTATGTACTTCCGGTTAAAATTGTTTCGTGACACAAAGTATGGAACAGTTTCTTACAATTGAGAAAAAAAAAGTTCTTATCTGTGCAGCGAGAAATAAAATCCTTAGAAATGAGACATCAGCATTCTCATTTAATGGAAAATGAGAACATGCCGATTTAGAAATAAGTTTCCGTATTTTCAAAACAGTATGCTCTCATTTTTAATTAAATGAGAATTGTTTTGTTTGTAAATGAGATTTGTTGCTTGCTACACAGATACGAACTTCTTCTCAATTTTAAGAAACCGTTCTTTACTGTATGAACAGAATGGAGTAGAGTATGTATAAATACATGGGTATAGTATGAGAGTAAGGCAGAATAGACAAATCTTTGCTCGGCTCTGCTTTGCTTTCTGTGACGGGTGCAGCTAGCCAAAATCAAAGTAGAAAGAAACCTTACAAACATTGAACAACCATTTGTACGGAGACAAAATAGATATCCAAACAGATAGTGTGACTTCAAAGTATAATGACAAGTTGGAACAGTCTGTCCTTATATGATGTAACTGAGGCAATATAGTGTTAAGTCTCATTTTTTCTAAGAAATGGAGACAACTATGATATTTTGTAGATATTACCTCAATGGCTATTTCAATTAGTTCTTGTTTAAAGGCCTTGTTTCTTTATCTAATTGTTGGAAAATCCGAGAATTATCTGAAGTATTATTGTCAGTTTGGGAGGGTAATGACCACAACACCTCGCAGCTTTCTCTCTCTTTTTTTAAATATAAAATGAGGGTTACCACTATATTGTTCCCAGCCTCTTTATATAAATTTTAATGTAAACGAAGCACACACACGCACATGTACTGCTTATCAACGAAAAGCACACAAAATTTCTCCAGCAGTGAAAAAATTCGATTGAAAAACATTCATTTGTAAAACAGAATTTTAACATTTGAAAAAAAATAGAAGATTTAAAAATATCTTTAAGAAACTTTCAAAATACATATTTGAATACGAAATTGAATCAATTATAATTTTCGTGGAACTTGCATTGAATTTTAAATTACTATTTTATGCAATTTAAAGATAAAATTCAAACGTTTGGGAGTTACAATAACTATAGTAAGAAAAAAAAAACGTTCAAATTTTTAGTATCTTAAATATTTCAGAGATTTAAGTGCATTTTGTACTTGCCAAAAATATCGAAGCACGATCGTAACTTCCTTTCGTTCCTTCCAAATGAAACAGTGTTTACGTCTTACCTGCAACTTGATCCAAATGTTTTCGTAAACATCTTGTTTTTAATCTTTGACTTTCGAGAGAAATCGATTTTGGAAATTATGAACATTAAGAAAGTAATTCGATACTGTAAACTACAGCCAATAATATTCAGATCGTTGATTTTTTTTTCTGTGTGATTGATCTCATTTCCTACAAAAATATCAATTTGGGAAAATTATAAATTTATTGCAATAATTGTTAATTAACTTTTATTTAGAGTTAAAACTAAGAAATTGGCTGTACAAGATGTGTAGTAATTTTCATTAATACCTATCATATAACCTTTATGCGTGATAACTTCTTTGTTTCATCTAATAGCAAAATTCTGTGAACTCGCTGGCGAGTACTTTAATGTTCTGCTATAAATCTATTAGACTGTTATTTTCGAAAGTAAACTTGTCACTTACAGTCATTATGTCAAAATATTGATAATAAGAATGTAGCACTTTCTTTAACTGTTATAGTTTAATTAATATTATTTTCGCTTAATTACCAATAATGCTACAGAGTAGGAATCTGTTGGCGTAGTTAGAACTTTTGAATTGTTTTAGATCACTGTTTCTTTCAGAGGGTGACCGTGGGGTATTATTACCAACCAGACTGAGTCAATCACCCCAATCAAAAACAATAAACTTTGTAAAAACAAGAGTTCATTCATTGTTCTACTAGAATTACGCCCTCTCTTCTCTTTTGCCCCTTCTAAAGATTAAAATACCCCCAAAACACTTTTCCTGAAAGAAACGCTGTTTTAGTTAAATTTCCTTTCTTTATTCATTTTAATATTAGTTGAAAATGTTTGAACAAATGTGTAGCCGTATTTAAATTTTACAGTTATAGGATTGAAGTTACTCATTTGGAATTAATTTGTAAAACGCTTTTTTCCTTTATTATTGCAACTAATATTTAAAATGTCAGTACTGATACATATTAGATATAGAAGAAGCTTTATAATGCAGCATTCTGAAAGTAAATGCACGTCTTATTACATTCTAAATGTCTTTAGTAGTTCTCTATTGAACTTCATCGAGCAAAGACAATAACTTTATGGTAACCTTACGATTAACACGTTAATTGATTATCATATTTAAATCGTGACGACTCAATTTCAGAGTTACGGCTAACTGTTATATGACTATACAGTTTTTTTTATACACAGATAGGCGTATACGTGTATGCCTAATTTAAAAAGTTGTGGATATCCATAAATATTAGTCTCATATGTTTAATTGTTTAATCGTCTAAATGTTCTCTTCTAAGTCTGTTTCAAACAACCTGCTTTATTATTTTATTTTCATTTTCCTTACACTTATAAGCTAGACCGGTAGATGTTCCCTAAGGTCGTCACGTATTTGTAAGATAATGCCCCTTGGTGAGCCCTCTTTTGGGTCTGAAGTTACTAAGTTAGCGACAAGGATCTTTTGTTTAAATATCATATCCGTATCGGCCTGAAGAAAGTAAAGGAAAGCCTGGAAAACCTCAGCCAATTTGTCCGAGAGCAGAACTCGAGCCTGTGATTAAAATATTAAAGATGATGTTCTACCCGGAGGTACGTTTATAATCACTTAGGTCCCTGGTCAAGATGAACCAATGTGGACTTATCTTGTATGAAGACAATGTTATCTGATGACGATGGCGTCCTCAGGACGAGATTTAACAATTTAAACTGGATTCCGAACCGCATGTGTCCTCAATTGGTATCGAACTCGGGAACTTTTAATTACAAGGCAGTGAGTGTTACCACTTATCAATTGGGAATACAAGGATAAGGATATTAGGAGAAAGAAACCAAATTACTGCTTCACATTATTCTCAGAAAGCATTAACTTAAAAGCATTTATTTTTTTAGAAATGTTTTCGTATAATTACTTTTTGCATTACTCTACAAGATAAACAGCGCAATAGTTGATTGTTTAAAAAGCATTGTCTGCTGCTAAAGTAAAATGCTAAGGGCCCGCAGGGCCACCGTAGCTGGACTTCTGGCCACTAAGGCCACTCTCGTCCTTGGAATTTCTTATTATTTAATTAGATTTATAAAAGCTTGTTTGAGATATCACGAATCGAACTCATGACCCGGACACCAGACACCCACCCCACAAACAATCAAATAAATCAATTTAGTTTGAATTGGAAATTAAATTTGAATTTGAAATAGAAATTGAAATAGAAATGCCCCTGCAAAGGCAAAAAGCTATTTGTTAGTAAGGTTAAAATTATAGGTTCTTGTAAATTTGGTTAGAATTCAGGACGTGGATCAGGAATCACGCAGTTGAACTTACACAGGACTTCTTCTTCTTCTTCTTCTTTGAGCACTTCTTTGCCTTAATATTTCACATCATATGAGTAGTGTTGGCCACGCATCCATGGAAGCTTATGTAGAAATTTTCATGTTTTGTAATGATAAAGTTGAAGTAAGAATTTACGTTCGTTCCTCTGTGAGTACTCCATATTTGACATTTGATATTATTTTGATATATGGATGTCTTTCTATGACAATTCATTAGAATTTTGTTTTTTAATTTTTGTGAATGGTTCTTTGCCAACAAAAATGTGTCCGTCCACAGATTTCAGTATGTTAAAACGACATTTCATCATTTCCTCTGAAGCCTGATTTACGGCAGTGTGAAACTGATTATTTAAGTTGTCAGGTATTATTAATGAGAGAATTGTTGTGACCCATTTGGCTGTTTGTAATGAGTATTCTTCTATTGCATCTTTAACTATTGTTTGAACTTCCTCTTGGTTAACTGGTGATTTTGGATTTTGATTGTTTGGAATAGTTGAAGATTTTTTGTTCATGTTGAAATCTGAAGATCTAAAAATCTTTTTGGCAGGTTCTTGAATGTTTTTTTTAGGACGAAGAGGGCAGATAGCGCTGGCCGTTCTATGTCCCGTCTTTTTTTAAGGATGCCAAAAAATTTGGTCTAGGAGCAATTTCACATGTGTGACTCTGATGGGATTGTCCACATCTGTAGCAAATAGGCTGATCTGGACAATTTCCACTATTATGGTATTTGTAACATTTTCTACACGGAAAAGGTCTAGCAACAGATTTAGATGCCTCTACCTTGTACCTATTGAAACCTATGGTTATTCCATTGGAAATGAGGTCGCTCACCAGAGAAGGATCCTTTGTATATACTCTGAGGAGCGGAAGTGGGCCTCTATCTCCCTTGATTCTGGTTATATTGGTTATAGGAATTTTTTATTTGAGATGAGTTTTAAGTTCGGTCATATCAGTGTCCGTTGGCACACCTCTAATCACACCTCTAATCACACAGGTGAAGGTAGTTTTTGAAGTAAGAGTCTGTGGTTCGATTTTTGTGTCTTTCAAAACTACTATTATTGCCTTTTGTCCAAAATTTCTTTCTTTGAATATTTTCAAAAAATTGTCTTTTGTATAACTGTCCTTAAATTCTATTTTTAGACCAGTGTTTCTTTCTGTCGGAAACACTGTTATATCTATGGTAGGAATTTTTCCTGTAATTAATTTGTGGAAATTTAGAGGGTTCATAAGTGGTTTGTCAATGTTTCTTATTATAATAGTGTAATTACTGATGCCCTCAGATTGTTTTGTTCTATTATGCTCCAAAGTAGCTAAATTCTCAGCGTTTTCTGAATTAATATTAAAGGTCGTAGTAGACGCTATCTGATTTGTGTTCTCATAGAAAAAGCTAGGAGTTTGTTTGACTATTTCTTTGAATTCAGCTTCCTTGTAATCTGTAATTCCGAAAAAAGCTTCCGGTCCGAATTCCTCTCTCTTAAATGTCTCGAAAAAAATTTTCTCATCGGATGGTCTGGTAATA
>JAGDQP010026836.1:0-23756 GCA_022664845.1 Lepisma saccharinum
CCTTATAAATCCTAAAATATCAGCTTATCCAGTAAATAATGTTGTATTTTTGCACCGTCAGGAAAAAAATCGACAACTTACGATAAGATCGATATATATATATAATAAATCACAGTCATACCCGATCCACTACTGGCTGAGGCCACTCCCCGAGGGAGGATATTGATCTACTGCTCCCACGCTGCATAGACGGGTTGGGAGAGGAGAGTCTAAGATTACGACTTTTTAAACAATCTCGTTTATCTATTTTCCTTTTACATTACATTAATTATTCGATTGTGCCTTTATTTATACGTTTATCTCACTTATTGCCTAGGTTAAAACAGAATCATAAACATCCATGTACAAGGTGGGTTTCGAACCCACGATCCTTGAGCCGACAGAGTATCGCACTAGACATCTCGACCAAATAGGCCATAAAAATCAGTTTAGATAGATATACACACGCCAACCGTTCCGACAGGTTTTTCCAGTTTTGGGGGGATGCTATTACCAATACAGGCCTTCGTAATTATATTCCTCATTCTTTTCCTAGAAGCGTAATTGTCTAGCGATCTCATCACTCAGCCGTATAACTTCTTAAAAGCTTAGATGCTAGTAAATATTTAGATTTTTAAGGATATAAAATTTGTAAAAATAATTATAACACGTATATACCATGACTCATACAGTTCGTGACTAGCTGCGCGTCTTTTGAAAGTATTTTGAATCGGTTATAAGGTATTTTTATGTAAATCCACATTAGGTTGAACCCATCCATTGCTCTACAATCCATTTTGTAGAGTACATTGGTTAATCTCCGATTTTTCAACATGATGTTTTTTTTTCAAAATTACATTGATCAACTTAAATATTTATAGAGTTTATTGATTTAGTTCTGCAACAAAATAATTAAGGTTCTACAGAATACATCAATTTAAAAAGAATTATTCATATTTTCTATGTTGCAACTAATTTTCACCCATCTACCGAGAGGCTGTAGCACAATTGGATTGACTTATCAATTGGAAGGTTCTGGGAACAATCCCAGAGGCCGTCCAACGTGACAGAATTTTCCATGCATTCTCCTCAACAAACCTGTCAATTTCCGGAATGATACCGTCAAATTAGGCAATGTCCTACTTGCTTCTAAAATCATCTACCTACCCTATCCCGCTTCAGCCAAACTTACAGAAAGGCCATAAATAACTTCAAATTATCATTTTCACCAGTCGAATGCTGAATCATACTTAAAATTATGTCCAGAGCCAATATCTTTCTCCAAAAGTAGATAATGTATTACAGTGTAAGTGGTCTAGTATCTACGGTCAACGGCCATCACAGGTCTGTCCTATACAATACATCGGCATACACAAATTCAGAGAAAAAGAGCAGATGAGACAAGAGTGGACATTGTCTCTATTATAGGTTTGGTGATCATATTTCCTCAGTCACAATTCGGGACATGTCTTCCCAAGATCTAAACCCACACTTCTTTATTTGTGGATGATTTGAGTGTCAACCAAAGACAAAAACTATATATCTCTAAAGTTTACTTTTATTACAAGCTACTTCCTCTTTGAAAATTAAACATAGCACCAATTTAATTTTAATTTCCAGTGCTAAGCTATTATAACTTACTTGCTATGACATTTCTTAAGATGCAAGAACTTCGATTTAAGTTCTTATAACTGAGCCATTATTAATTACTTCATCATTGATTATGAACGCTCAAGAGTGACACAAATATAAAATTTACTTCAAATGTCCATATTAATTAAACTATATCGCACTTTGATGAACGTTGGGACTTTTAATATCTCCTCCGGTCACAACCCTCAAATTCCGAACTTCCCTGAAAACTAATATCAACACATGAGTATCAATGCATCTTGTCTCAAACACGATTGAATGGAACTATCATTTTTTGCACTTACAAGCAACACACAGGAAAGACACACAGAGACAGAAAGAGTGTGCGTGTGAGTGGGGAGGAAATTAGTTCTTTCGTAAATGAAAATATAGAACGATATTTCTGGACATTAGATAAACTCAATAGAGTAGTCCAGTAAAACAGTCTCAGTTTTCTGATTATTCCATCTGGCCAACAGTGGTTAACATCCTGTTCTTGCCAGTGATATTTTTACAAGGCAAAAGTGAACAAAGTAACTTGTGTTCCTAAACGTAGAATACTAATGATTTTGGAAGCACCACTAGGAATTGCGGCGGTGAGAAAGTTACTGTCGTTGCAGAAAAAGAAGAAGAAGACGATAAACGAATATTGGTTGGTCACAAATACTAACACGTCATTGATCTGAGGCGTTCACTTTTCTTGTATTCCTTTAACATAGAACAACTACAACAACTGTGACATGTATTCCGCAGGTTTTTGGAAAGTTAGTGTGTGGCGCAGTGGTTCCGTCTTGACTTTCAATTCAGGCAGCTCGGGTTCGATTTCCACCCAGAGCGCTAATTTCTCGCCTCAAAAGGAAAGCTCGAACTATTTAGAGAACTTGATCAGAGAATCTTCTCGGGTTAAAGAGAGAAGGAGCATCACTAGCTAGAATAAGAAAGCAATAGTGTGTTTGCGTTTGGTCTTTAGGATAATAATATATCAATCTAGTTCAATGTTTTCATTTATCTTTCTTTATCGTTATCTTGCTCTTCATACTCGTCTATTCCTCTTTTTTGTTTGTTTCACTCTTACTCATCAATCTCCCATACACATTATGTCTCTACGTGAGTATGTGTGTGTGTCTTTTGATTCTATATCTGCGGATTATTATAAACATTAGTTTATTCGTTTCTTGAGGAAAATTGCCTTGTATTATCTCAGTCAGGAGAGACGACCGTCCCAGAACCTTCCGATTACTAAGCCAACCCTGTATCAACTGAGCTATGGTCACTTGATCGACCTCGGTCGTGTTGACCCGGCACTAAGAAGTAATATTCCGATTAACAAAGCGACAGGTTTACATATTATACTCGTTGGGTTAGCATCGTAATTATAGCTTTTAGGCACATATGGATAACGTCGGGCTAAGATTGTGCGAAACGCGGTAGGGAGTCGACCAGGTCTTAAATTGAAGATATCATCCCGGTATGTGCCTAGTGTGGCTGCGGAAAACAATGAGAAGTCAGAGTAGTCAGCCGCTGATAAAGAACCGAGTACCACCCGAATACGAAACCCACGCTCTACCAAGTAAGGTACGACAGCGGTTGGAACAAAACATACTTGTATTGATGTTTATTACATACACACACACACACATAAATATTTATCGGGAAAAAGAAAAATCTTAATTTATCTCAGATATTCTTGTTATGATGCTCAAAGATCCATTATCTTATCTATTTCTGTTGAATATGTATTTATTGGGAGAGAGAGAGAAATTACATTTACCAGAACTTCGCACGCAACATGTTTATGTATCTTGCTACTAACATCTTTGTAAATGATAAAAGTAAATAACATCTTATCAGAAATTATAAAACATAAATATTGTGCCCCAATTTTAAGAACTGTTAGAAACAAATGTTTTCTCTTGTCTTTCATGTATAACATTAGTGTTCTATGGAATTCTCGATTCATTAAGAAAGAAATAATTACTTATCAGCCATAGGTTTCAAAGTTCTTTTGCGTTTCTCCATGTTCGATAAGGATCTTTTCTACTGGACAATTGAAATTACACTTTTCAGTAAACTTCAACTAGTGGCCCACCTAAACTACAAATAGTGTTAGGTTTCCTTTTGGTGTTTGAAATGCTACTTGCTTAAGTTTTTTTTTGTTTGCTATATACTACAAGAGATCATAAATATCTATCCACAACCCTGGACATGTGATAATGTTTTCTGTTAAAGAATAGAAAACTCCAACCCTTGCTCACTCACTCACACTCTCTCAGAATCACACACCGCCAAGTCAACGTTAGTTGGTTGCCCTACCTTGTAGGCTTAGAGAAAAATCATTTATAAGAAAGTCATGTGGACAATATTTTAACCATGATTGTACATTAGAACTTGTTGGTAACAGTACGACTGATTAAGCTCTGTGTTACGGATGCTCATTGAACCGAACACACGTTCCGCCAGTTGAAATTTTTTTGTGTCTCTCTTCATATGCTAGCAACCTTTACTTACAATCACATTGAACAACATGCAGTTAAAAGTAGCGAAAATTGGTACAGAAGTACGTATGTATAATAAAGATTGCACTTTAGATCCTATTTCCACTTTTACTTGTTTAGTTGTATTACCACTAGAAGAATCTGTTTTACGTTCAATAAGCATGCGTAACACAGGGCTTAATCAGTTGCACTGCTATTAACAACTTCTAATGTACAGCAGAGTGTATAATTACCAATATTCAACTAGCATTTGTCTTGCCCATGTTACGTTTCAACTTGTTGAAATAAGGATAAGCTAAGTCAGTTCGAAGTGATTTGAAACGCAATCTATTTTACTAAAAGTAACAAAATCACACGAAATAAACTTCCATACACAAGCAATAACAAAAGTGTATAGTTGTTAAAGCAATCATATCAAACAAGCTACACAATAAAAAAATTGGGAAACTCCGTTATCCACATTACTATTAATCTACACAGATAGAGAATGGTGATATAAAGTAGGCTGTAATGTTGTGTAATTGAAGTTCTAAGCTGTTAGTCTATGAAGAATATGCATTGCAGTACGTCTACAACTGATTCATATATTCCCTGTCTCGTTGTGACAACGATATCGAATTTAATTTGGAAATGCAGATATAAAATTTGGTTTAGTTTAGATAAATTAAAATAAACCATGTTCTTGAGTATTACATTGCCCGAAACAGTACTCTATGCTGGAAAGGTTGTTATTCCTCAAAGCCATTTCATTATACAACCGATACAAATCGAAATTCTTTCTGGAGCTCTCTTGTTTTGACAACAATTATTAGAAAAGATTTCATTGACTGACATGACGTTCAAAGTAGCACGACCTGCTTCAAAACTAGGTATCTATAGTTAAGGATGCATTTAATTATAATCTTCATTCCACTATTTCTTATTTAGTTGCATTACGACTCGAAGAATCTGTGTTTGATTCAATAAGCATGCGTAACACAGAGCTTAATCAGTAGCACTGTTACTAATGGTTCTAATGTACAGCAGATTGCATAAGTACCAATATTCAAATAGCATTTATCTTGCTTGAGTTATGTTTCAAGTTGTTGAAATATAGATAAGCTAACTGAATTTAAACTGATTAGTAACACAGTCTATGTTGCTAAATATTACACAAGCAAACGACATAATCTTCCATACACAAGCAGTGTACCATAGTAATGGTAGTTTGTTTTTTTCTACTTACTTTAAAGATATCTTCATTGTTTTTGTAAATAATCGTAATTGGTTGTACACGAGTTCAAAGAATTGTTGCTACGTCATTTACAGTTTGTTCGTAACAATAACTTACGACAAATAACGTATTTTTGTTAAAGCAATTACATCAAACAAGTTATACAACAAAGAATTGTGAAACTCTGTATTTAATCCAATTCCACGTGACTTCGAGTCCGGAAGTTTTGCCTTATCATGTAACCCTTAAACTGCACAGAATATGAATGGTAATACTTTACGTCTGTGAAATTGATGTTTTAAAGTGTTAGTCTATGAAGAATATGCATTACAATACGTCGACAGTCCATTCATGTATTCCCTGTCTCGTTGTAACAACGATATCGAATTTTCTTTTGGAAATAGAGATGTACAATTATGTTTAGTTTAGACAAATTCAAATAAATCATGTTCTGGATTAACACGTTGCCTGAAACAGTAGCTTATGTTGATAAAGTTGTATTTTCTAAACGCAATTTCATTAAATAACCAATACAAATCGAAATTCGTTATGTAGTTCTCTTGTTTTGCTAAAAATCTTTGCCTAAAATAGCAGTGAACATCATGAATTTAAAAGGGGCGCAAACTGGTACAAATGTACGTATTTGTAATTAAGGATGCACTTAATTATAATCTTCAATCCACTATTACTTGTTTAGTTGTATTACAACTGGAAGAGTCTGTGTTCGCTTCTATAAGCATCTTTATCTACAACAGCACATGATCAATCCATTAGAATAGTTGATGAACTAAAAGCAGTAATGACATTACAAGGTACTACATCATGCGAGGGATCAAATAGCGTAACTGATCATGGTCACAAAGTGGTGAATGAGAAATTACAAACGCAGTCACCTGAAAATAAAATTGATAAAGCTTTCTAGGTAGACCTAAACGATGATGTAAGTGTAACATGAAAAACTGCACTCAAACTGATGTAATGTGTCAGTGTTTAGAAATAGGAATAGGAATACTAATAGGAACAGGAATAGGAAATAATGGAAAAGGTAAAAGAATTCGACGACTTTTTAAAAAGTTAGGAACTTGAAAATAACTCTTGCGAATATGACCACTATATAGATAAAAGGTGTACCAAACAAGAAAGTGATGTACATATTGGGCGTCTAAACACTGGGGGAGAGTTATTGTATTGATCTTTTACCAACTGATCAAGTATATCTGACAGTCATGGTAGAGGACTGTCCCTAATGGTTAGAAGACTTAGTCTCTACAAAATCTTGCGTTTAATTAAGCCAAATGCAAGATCATATGAAATATTAGGTACTAACTTCTTTGTTAATACTTCTGAAAGCAAATCTCAAAATATGGTAGAAATAACGGTGCTAAAGGTCGGCGCAAACGATATTTATCAAATTGACACTTTACCTTTTCTAAGATCGCTAAAGAGATACTTGAGCAATCGTGGTCATGATAATATAATAGTATACACTATTCCAACACGATATGACCTGCCATACTGGTCTGCTGTAAACTTGGAAATAAGAACGGCCAATAATAAAATTAAAGATTTAATGAAGAGATTTAAAAGCCTATATGTGATCGATATTGAAGGTTTAGGCAAAAGGTTCCATACGAGTCCTGGTATGCATCTGAACAACTTGGGCAAGAAATATATATGCGAACGGTTACTCATAGAAATTAGTCAAATAAGGTCAAAATTAAATAGTACCAGAAAGTTAACGATACCTTTAAACTGGGTAATTAAGGGAAACTGAGCAAGCAACCTGCAGTGAATTATTGTTGAAAATTGTACATCACAGCAAAGGGACAAAGATTTTAGAAAACAATTAGTTTATACGTCTGCTTCTTATGAAATTACAATAATCGAAATTTGCAAATTACTAATTTCAATCCAAATTTCCAATAATCCAAATTTCAATGTTCAAAACAAAACAGAACTGTGTATCTGGATTTTCAAATGAAATTCGATATCGTTTTTACAACGAGACAGTCAGTAAATGAATGAACTACAGACGTATTGCAATGCATGTTCTTAATAGACTAACACTTTAAAGCATCAATTTCAAATACTAATGTTATTACAATTCTTACCATTACCATTACCATGTAGATTAACAGTTACAAGATTAAGCCAGTGTTCCGCGACTCAGTCATGTTGAGCTCGTTTTCAAGCAGTTTTTAACAATTCTTTGTTGTATAACTTGTTTGATGTACTTCCTTTAAGATCAATAGGCTACAATAACGTTACGAACAAATTGTAAATTACCCAGCAACAATTCTTTGAATTCGTGGACAACTAAAAACGATTATATACAAAACCAACGAAGATCTCTTTAACGTAAGTAAAAGAAAAGAAATTACTAGTACTATAGTACATTGCTTGTGTATGGAAGTTTATTTTGTGTAATTGTGTAACATTTAGCAACATAGACTGCGTTACTAATAAGTTCAAACTCACCTAGCTTATCCTTATTTCAACAAGATGAAACATAAACAAGACAAATTCTAGTTGAATATCAGTACTTATGTAATCAGCTGTACGTTAGAACTTGTTAGTAACAGTGCGACTGATTAAGCTCTGTGTTAGACATGCTTATTCAACCGAACACAGATTCTTCCAGTTGTAATACAACTAAACAAGTAATAGTGGATTGAAAATTATAATTAAGTGCATCCTTAATTACAAATACGTACTTTTGTACCAGGTTGCGCTTCTTTGAACGAGATGTTGTTCAATGAAATCGTATCTAATTATCGTTGGCAAAATAAGAGAGATACAGAAAGAATTTCGATTTGAATCGGTTGTGTAATGAAATGGCTTTTAGGAATGACAACTTTCCCAATATAAAGTATTGTTTCGGGCAATGTTTTACTCGACAACATAGTTTATTTGAATTTGTCTAAACAAAACACAATTGTAAATCTCGATTTCCATATGATTTTTTTTATTATTGTTACAATGAATGAACTGTCGACGTATTGTAATGTATATTATTCATACTCTAACTCTTTAAAACATCAATTTCAGAGACTTAAAGTATTACCATTCTTATTCTGTGTAGGTAAAGGGTTACAAGATTAGGCAGGATTTCCGGTCTTGAAGTCGTGTTGAGCTGGTTTTAATACAGTTTCACAATCCTTTGTTGTACAACTTGTTAGATGTAATTGCTTTAACAACAAGACGTTATTCGTTGGTGGCTATTGTTACAAACAAATTGTAAATCACCCAGCAACAATTCTTTGAATTTGAGAACAACTAAACGCGATTATATACAAAACCAACGAAGATCTCTTTAAGGTAAGTAAAAGATAAGCAATTACCAGTACTAAAGTATATTGCTTCTGTATGGAAGTTTATTTCGTGTAACTGTGTTACATTTAGCAAAATAGATTGCGTTTCTAATCAGTTCGAACTCACCTAACTTATCCTTATTTCAACAAGTTGAAACATAACTCAAGCAAGATAAATGTTAGTTGGATATTGTTAGTTATGTACTCTGCTGTACATTAGAACTTGTTAATAAAAGCGCAAATGATTAAGCTTTGTGTTGAGCATGATTAAAACACCGAACACATATTCCTCTTGATAATACAACTAAACAAGTAATAGTGGATTGAAGATCTAAAGTACAATCTTTTCTTAAAATACGTACTTTTGTTCCAGTTTGCACTACTTTGAACGGAATGTTGTTCAGTACGATCGGAAGTAAAAATTATTAGCAAAAGAAGAAACACAGAAAAAAAAATTATTTGGATCGGTTGTGTAATGAAATTGCGTTGAGGAATTACAACGTTATCAACATAAACTACTGTTTCGTGCAACGTGTTAATCCAGAACATGATTTATTTGAATTTGTCTAAACTAAACACAATTGTATATCTCTATTTCGAAATGAAATTCTATATCGTTATTACAACGAGACAGGGAATATGTGATCAAACTGTAGACGTATTGCAATGCATATTCTTCATAGACTAACCCAATCATCAATTTCACAGACTTAAAGTATTACCATTCTCATTCTGTGTAGGTGAAGGGTTACATGAGATATTAATCGAAAAAATGAAAGCATATAGTATTACTAATAACGGGCTAAGTCTTTTTTAATCATATTTGGTCAATCGGTTAAAATATGTTAAAGTGGGTAATCATCTATCTAGTAGACGCAGGATCTATCAAGGGGTAGCCCAGGGATCAGTGTTTGTGATTTATGTGAATGACCTGCCAACAGAAGTTGTCCCTAATGTTATTATGTATGCTGACGATACAACATTTATTGAAAAAGGTGATAACAATAATGATCTTCGAATGGCGAGTGAGGCTAACTTAAAGAGAGCTAAATATTGATTCGATAGAAATGGTCTTACATTAAATGAAAACAAAACTGAGAATATATTATTTTCCCTACTAAATGGTATAAAGAACAAGAATGGAAGAGATGCAGTTCATTTGTTGGGCATAACATTAGATTCAGAACTTAACTGGTCAACGAACACAGACAATCTCTGTGAGAAATTGAATACGGTCATATATTTAATGCGTAGGCTTAAGTATATGATTCCAAAACATTGTTTGTTACAGGCTTATTATGCTTTCTTTCATTCCATAATCTCATATGGACTGATATTATGGGGTAGTTCATATGGACTAATATTATGGGGTAATTCGAAACGGGTGTATTTATTATACAAAAAGGGGCAATAAGAGAATTAGCCTACTTACAGCCTACTGATAGTTGCTGAGATGCATTTCCAAACCTCAGAATAATGACTCCAACAAATATGTATGTATATCAATGCAGGAAATTTATAAAAGAAAATATTAATAGTTATGAAGCGAGAATGGAAATGCACTAACATTATACTAGACAACGTCAAAAACTCAATATCCCAAAATGTAGACTAAAAGTAACACAAAAGAGTTATGAACAAGTGGGAATGGGGCTATATAATAGATTACCAGAAAATATGAAAATACTGGAAAAAGTAAAAATTTCAGCTTGAAGTTAAAGAAATTTTTGAAACAACATAGCACTTACAATCTTAAAGACATCGAAACGCTGTTATCAAGAGAACATAAATTTTACGGTTTATATTCCTTATATTTATTTATGTATAAAATTTTTCTACATTAGTTAACATATATCTTTTATAGTGTTAACTACATTTTAATCTATATTCTAAATGACGCTGTGTCTGTATTTTTATGCACGTCAAAGTACCAGTTGTAATCAAATTTTACCTGTACATTATATTATTTTAAGAGTATGACGAAATCGAAGCTTCTAAGATGTGAAACGATGGAAAATGTAAGAATAAGAATATGAATTAGGTAAAGATTTTTAGCAAAACAAGAGCGTTTCTAAACGAAATTTGATTTGTATCAGTTGTGTAATGAAATTGCTTTTAGGAATAACAACTTTCCCAACATAAAGTATTGTTTCGGGCAATGTGTTACTCGAGAACATGGTTTATTTGAATTTGTCTAAACTAAACCGAATTGTATATCTGGATTTCCAAATAAAATTCGATATCGTTTTCATAACGAGACAGGGAATATATGAATGAACTGTAGACGTGCTGCAATGCCTATTCTTCATAGACTAACAACTCAGAACATTCAATTTCACAGCATTACAGCCTACTTAAAATATCACCATTCTCAATCTGTGGTGGTTAACCGACATGTGGATAACGGAGTTTCCCAATTGTATAATTTGGTTTTTATTGTATAATTTGTTTGATATAATTGCTTTAACAACAATACGTTATTCGTTGTAGGCTATTGTTAAGAACAAATTGTAAATCGCCCAGCAACAATTCTTTGAATTCGTGTACAAATAAACACAATTATATACAAAACCAACGAAAATCTCTTTAAAGTAAGTAAAAGAAAAGAAATTTCCAGACTCGAAGTCTTATGGAGCTGGTTTGAATACAGAGTTTCACAATTCTTTTGTTGTATAACTTGTTAGATGTAGTTAGATGTAAGTGAGAACCGTAATAGTTACGTGAAAAGTGTTGAAGATTTCCTTTTTTAGCGAAATGTTAGATATATTTTGGGTGTGTTACAAATAAAATTGGGTACCTCTTCGATTTTTCTATTTCCATAGTTTTTAACGAGTGAAGTGCCAATCGCATATCTACAATTCTGAATTAATTTCGCCTACAAATAAGGAATTGGGGTCTACTTAAAAACTTTACCTGAATTTTCTTTGATATGCCGACAAATCGTTTTAGTTTGTTACATCGATTTGAGCGATTGTTGTTGCATTCGTGGTGCTCCAAGTGATTTTATGCAATTCTTAGTGTTATTCTTTGTTGCAATTTGTGTTAGTGTTATTTAATATACTGGGTTAGTTCCTATAATAACCAACCGTAGTTGTTATTTAAATTTAAATCAACTGAATCGATCAATATGGCTTCTTCTACACAAGAGTCCTCAAAGACCTTAGGTGAAATATCAACTAGGCGAAATATGACCTTAGGCGACTTTGCAAATATTGATTTCAACACTCCTCCAAATGCTAAAATCGAACAGGCAACTGTTTCCTGTAATTGTGATAATATTTTAAACAAGTCATCCAAAATGTTAAATAATGCATTCCTTGATGAAACCTTAGACTTGGATGAAAATATAGACTTTGATAATAAACTCTCTCATAACGAATCGTTGCTTATTTTGGGTGAAATCAAGTCCGCCCTGGAACTCCATACAATCGGAACGGGCTCACAAATTGATGCTCCTATTTTATAAAGTAAGAGTACACAAACTACGTCACAAAATCATATGACGGTTAGTCATTCACCTCTGAAATTAGATTTGGAAAGTAAACTCGTACAAGGAAATATTGAAGTGTCAGAAACGTTTAATTTCAGAGATGGTCATGTGATAGCGAAACCCCAAAATTGTACTAATGGGGAAAAGTCTTATGATAAACTTGTATCGGACATACGTCTATTGCAATGAAAATTAAGAAACGATAGTAAGACCTTCAAGAAGGTATTAGAGCAAAACCAGCTTGAAATTAAACACTATTTAAATCAAATTGATATACTTAATAAGAAAATACTTAAGCTGGAAGAAATTACTAAAGTTGGCGTGATCAAATCAAAATTTGATAATAAACATACACACACAGTTAAACATCAGGTTATAACCTATTTAGAACATCTTACAGTAAGAATATTTGAAGATAGCCACGGTCGTGGATTAGCTCAAATTATTTGTTCAAAATCTCACCACCAAGTATCTCGTTTTATTAAACCTGGAGCCAAAGCATCTAAAGTATTAAACAATTCTCCTTTATATAAAGATAATTTACAAGATGAGTTAATAATTATTTTCTTAGTGGAAAATGATGTATAGTGTAATCAGGTGAAATTTTTTTTGAGAGCTCTAAAGGGATTTTTAACACAGAAACCCAATTCTGTGATTGTTATTTCTACTATACCTATACGGTACGATCTGCCCTCATGGTCAGTAGTTAACATTGAGATAAGAAAGATAAATGAAAAATATTGGTGATTAGAAAATACTTCAAAAACTCAATGCAATATATTTGAATTGAGTAATGTGGGCAGACGCTTCCATACGCATCATGGCCTACATTTTAATTCCTTAGGCAAAAAGCTTATTGCAGGAAGAATAATGGTAAGCTTGAAAACTATTTTATCTATCTAATAGCCTAAAAAACAGAAAACAGAATAAGATTGTATTACCATGGTTAGAACAGAGAAACTTGTTAAGGATTCTGCAGATCCTCATACCTGATATATCTCCAAATCCTTCAATTGACTTAGAACATTGTTGGTTTCATTTTAAAAAAAATAAATGCTCTATGTTTGATTATTGTACTAAAAACCCTTTGATTACCATGTTCCATTTGAATATTCAATCAATACGTAGTAAATTTAATGAACTGGAAATTATTTTATGTGAAATACCGGTTACGATTTCATCACTCAATGAACATTGGACAGGTTATGATGAACTTAATATGTATATTCCGTATAATTATAAGTTAATAAGTCAATTTTGTAGAGAGAATAATAACTATGGGTGGGTTGCTTTATATCTACATACGGATTATTCCTTGGATTATCAAGTACTTGATTTTTCAATGTTGACTGAATCTAAAACGTTTGAAATAGCTGGTATAAGAATATCTAATATTAAACTTATAGTAATTGCACTTTATAGAACTCCTGAATCCAACATCGATAGTTTTTTTTAGAAAGTTGAAGCTTGTAATGATATGCTAAAACTTTCTCGATTTGTCATTGCGTTGTCTTAGGGGACTTGAACATAGATGTTTTAAAACTAAACAGTTTGAACATCAAAAAGTTGAAAAAATTCTTATACTCTTTAAACTGATCATTTAGGAATAATTTGCCTACAAGAAAGCTTTCTTGCCTGGATAATATTCTCGTATCTAATGACGCTGGTCATTTATCATGTGGAACTTTGGCACCCAGTCCGTCTGAGCATCTGGGTTTATGGGCAATATATTGGCATAATTTCCCTATTCTGGCATCTACTTTATATAACTGTAAGGAGTATAGTTCCCATACATATCGCTTAGTGAAAATTAGAAATATTTTAAGTTTGAGACGATTTTTGAATATGATTGATTTTACTAACATCTTGATATCTTGTATAAATCATGAGCGTGGTCTGCACTTATAGATATCATACAAAAACGGATTCAACTACGGTACCCTTTAAAAACCAAACTATGTCCTTCAAATAAGAAGATATTTTTCCAACCTTGGTTTATTCAATATTTAGAAAACATGAAAACTAAACTCTTTTATTGGTATATCCAAACCAAATTAAAAAATCCTACTGCTCATCTTAAGTACAAAAGGCTTAAAAAGATATATAAATGTGAATTATATCAGGCTAAAGTAGCATATAATGAGCAAATCATTAGTAATTCGTCAAACAAAAGTAGTACAATCTGGAATTTAATAAGGAAATAATCGTCCTCGAGTAAACCTATGGATAAGATAGAAATTTCTGCAGCTAAGTTTAATAACCATTTCACAAATGTTGTGAACAATAATTTATCCCAAACGGACACGCAGTTAAATTCACTTGCCTGTGAATATTTTTAAAAATGTCAACAGAATAAGAAACTACGTCTAGAGTTCCACCCGATTTCTCCTGCCTCAATTGTACTTACTCTTAAAAAATTAGTCTAGTCATGCCGAGGACTACTTTGGTTTTCCTCGTACCTTTTGAAGCAAATTATTGATATAATATATATTAATAGCTTTGGTACCTACTCTTTCTAAGGTTCTGGAACATATAATAACTGACCAATTAAAATATTATATAAATAAAAATAATATTCTTAATGATTCACAATTTGGATTCAGACAAGGTTTGGGTACCATTGATGCGGTTGAAATGATATGTCAGCGAAGTTTATAGTAATTTTGAACTAAAGAAAATCACATCGGCACTGTTGTTGGACTTTAGTAAGGCATTTGATTCCATTTCTCATAATGTTTTATTAGAAAAATTACAGTATTATGGTATTATAGGTAGAGAATTCGGTTTATTCTCAACTTATTTACAGAACCGCCAACAGGAGGTCAAGATTAATAACGTCATTTCAACTTTCATTGGCATATACAGAGGAGTTCCACAGGGTTCCATCCTTGGACCGCTACTCTTTGTGTTGTATTTGAATGACTTCCCTTTGGTTATCAATAAATCTGTACTTTATGCCGATGATACTACTTTACTAAATGTAAACAAATGCCTAGATGTTTTAACGGTAGATGTTGAGAAAGTAGTAGCCACAACTGAATGGTTAAAACATAATGAATTATCTATTAACTCGAATAAGACTGAAAATATTATTTTTTTCTTTAAAAGATAAATGTATATGTTCCAACAAATCCGACTGAGTTGAGTTGTTGGGGATAATACTGGACTATTCCTTATCATGGAATGACCATATAGACTTTGTTTTAAAATAAATAGCCAAAAGTGTATTTATTATCCGTACAATGAGAGGTAATATATTGTCATGTTACTTAAAAGTAATATATCATGCTTTCTTTCATTCTAATGCTACCTATGGTATTCTTTTCTGGTGCTCTTCCCCAAGATGGAAAAAGTAATCGTTTGGCAAAAAAGGCAATAAGAATTATTTCTGAATTATCTCCTGAAACCTCATGTCGTGGCATATTTAAAAAATTGAAAATTTTAACAATTCCCTGTGCATTTATTTTTTACGCTCTTTTACATATAAAAGGACATATTACTAATTATACAACAGGTGACATATATCACTCTTATCATAAGAGAAACAAATCTCAATTGGTTCTTCCGATGACTAAACTTTCAAAAATACAAAGTTCTTATAATATTCAAGGGTTAAAATATTATAACCTTTTACCTATTGAACTGAAGGAACTTAGTTTTATCAATTAACAAATATATAGAAAGGTATCCTGATTGAATGTGAAGTTTGCGATTTGAATGAACTTCATAAATTCTTGACTACTTCAGATCTCAGCAATTTCATATTTTAACCCATTCATTTGATATTCTTGTTATCACTTTGCCCTATTCCTTATTATTCCTTTTATTACTTTGACAACATTTAAAAATTTTAGTTGTTTGACATGCATTAAATTGCTTAAATTATAGAAATTTCTAGTCACGAAAACAGAACAAGACAGCTAAAAATTAATATTCAAATTTAGATAACATTACTCGTAGATTTATTCTGACAATTTGTGACTCTAGGTTTACCTCGCTACTTAACCTTAGATCTACTTTGTGCAAAATTTCATGTTACATTTTCATTTTAATACTTTTCTATTGGACTATGTTGTAATAATACTTTGTTTATTTATATAATAATATGTTATTTATCTATATATTAATAAGACTGTTTCTCATGCATGTATTGCCTTTGACATACAATGTAAAATAAATAAATAAAATAATTGCTTTAACAACAATACGTTATTCGCTGTAGGCTATTGTTACGAACAAGTTGTAAATCACCCAGCAACAATTCCTTGAAGTCGTGCACGACTAATCACGATTATTTACAAAGCCAACAAAGATCTCTTTAAAGTAAGTAGAAGAAAGCAAACTACAATTACTATAGTATATTGCTTATGTGTGAAAGTTTATTTTTCGTGCATGTGTAACATTTAGCAACATAAACTGCGTTACTGTTCAAACTCACTTAGCTTATCCTTTTTTCAACAACTTGAAACATAACTCAAGCAAGATAAATGCTAGTTGAATATTGGTACTTATGTTATCTTCTGTACATTAGAACTTGTTAATAACAGTGCAACTGATTAAGCTCTGTGTTACGCATGCTTATTGAACCGAACACAGATTCTTCGAGTTGTAATACAACTAAACAAGTAACACTGGATTGCAGATTATAACTAACTGCATACTTAATTATAAATACGTACTTTAGTCCCAGGTCGCGCTACTTTGAACCTCATGTTGTTCAATGAAATCGTATTTAATTTTTATTTTTGGCAAAACAAGAGACCTCCAGAAAGAATTTCGATTTGCATCGGTTGTGTAATGAAATGAATTTTAGGAATAACAACTTTCCGAACATAAAGTACTGTTTCGGGCAATGCGTTATTCGAGAACATGGTTTATTTGAATTTGTCTTAACTAAACCGAATTGTATATCTGGATTTCCAAATGAAATTCGATATCGCTGTTCCAACGAGACAGGGAATATATGAATCAACTGTAGACGTACTGCAATGCATATTCTTCATAGGCTATCAGCATAGAACTTCAATTTCTTATTCTTATTCTTATTCTTAGATTTTCCATCGTTTTACATCTTAGATGTTTTGATTTCGTCATACTCCTAAAATAATATACAGTTAAAATTTGATTACAACTGGTACTTTGATGTGTATTAAAATACAGACACAGCGTCATTTAGAATATAGATTAAAAGGTAGTTAACACTATAAAAGATATAAGTTAAATAATGTAGAATAATTTTATACATAAATAAATATAAAGAATATAAACCTTAAAATTTATGTTCTTTTCATAACAGCCTTTTCGATGTCTTTAAGATGGTAAGCGCTATGTTCTTTCAAAAATTTCTTTAATTTCAAGTTGAAAATTTGTTTTTCCAGTATTTTGATATTTTCGGGTAATCTATTATGTACCCCATTCTCACTTGTTCATAACTTTTTTGGGCTACATTTAGTCTACATTTTGGAATATTGAGTTTTCGACATTGTCTAGTATAATGTTAGTGCACTTCCATTCTCGCTTAATAACTATTAACATTTTATTTTATAAATTTCATGCATTGACATACATACATGTTTGTTAGAGTCATTACTATGAGGTTTGGAAATGCATCTCTGCAACCATCAGTAGGTTGTAAGTCGGCTAATTCTCTTGTTGCCGCTTTTGTATAATAAATACACGCTTCGGACCATTTGAATTACCCCATAATATCAGTCCATATGAGATTATGGAATGAAATAAAGCATAATAAGCCTGTAACAAACAATGTTTTGGAAATATATTGTTAAGCCTACGCATTAAATATATGAACTTTTTCAATTTCCTACAGATATAGTCTGTGTGCGTTGACCAGTTAAGTTTTGAATCCAATGCTATGCCAACAAGTTATCTACATCTCTTCCATTCTTGTTCTTCATAGCAGTTAGTAGGAAAAAGAATATTTTCTCAGTTTTGTTTTCATTTAATGTAAGACCATTTCTATCGAACCAATATTTAGCTCTCTTTAACTTAGCCTCACTCACCATTTTAAGATCATTAATGTTATCACGTTTTTCAATAAATGTTTTATAGTCAGTATACAAACAGCAATAGCCCCAACACTGATCCCTGGGGTACCCCTTGATAGATCCTGCGTCTACTAGATAGATGATTACCCACTTTAACATATTGTAACCTATTGACCAAATATGATTCCAAAAGATTTAGCCTCTTATTAGTAATACCAAATGCTTTCATCTTTTCTATTAATATATCTCATGAGGTACTGAGTAGATCGCCTTAATGAGTCGAACACCATCTATCAGAGTTAAGCATGTAATTTTCTTACTTTCATATCCATTTAGTATTTCAGAAATAATGCTGTCTAAGGTAGACATGGTGGAGAAACTACTTCCAAAACCAAACTGGTTATTACAAAGAAATATATTTTTCTCAAAAAAGATGTCATCTGTTCCCTAATAAAATATTCAATTATTTTAGAAATATCTGACACAAGGGATATTGGTCTGTGATTAGCAGAGTCATCAATTCTCCCCTTCTTCTTATATATCGGGACATCCACAGTACATTTAAGACAATCAGGGAAACGACCCTCACCTAATGACCAATTTATGAGATACAACAAAGTTTATATTAGATCTATAATAAACTTAATCACAAAATTTGATATACCAAAATTTATCCTCGCTTTTTGAGTTACTCAGAGATCTAATTACTTTCATAATTCACACTACTCCACTGCGTTAACAGTTTATTGGTGCCACTTGGGTGATATACCATTTTGTGCTCATTTAACAGGTTACTACTATCTGGTGAACCCTTTTTTTATTCTCCTAATAAAACATTCATTAAATTGATCTGGAGTTATTTTACTACTTCCGTCGTTATATATTTTTGTGTTCTTCGTGTCGTTGATAATAGACCAAACAGTTTTTGTTTTGTTGGTTGAATTGAATATTTTACTGACTATAAAATCACACTTAACTTCTTTAAGTGTTTTTCAATACTTCTTTTTAGCATCTTCATGTGCAGTTATGTTTTTTTTTTTCATTTTTAAATCCAACATATAATGTATGTACCTTATTTCTAAGTTCCTTGAGTTTATCATTAAACCAAGGACATTTATCCTGTCTCGAAATATTTAGCGATATTATTGGACATGTGTTATTTAATATTTGGCTAATAGTATCCGTAAATTTATACCATGCATTATCTGCTGATTCGAAACACTATTATATCCATCATAGTTTTAGTATTTATTCTATTTCTTAGGAATAACCAGTTCTTTCTTTTGTAATTTCTTATATATATATATATTGTTCATCAGAACTTAGCGGTTTTCCGGAGCACGTTATTCCTAGTATTAGACCACGATGATCCGATACTTCATATGGAGTGACTGCACACATTAAACTTGAATCTGCTATATTAGTTATTACATTGTCTAAACATGCGTTTAGTCTGGTTGGTAAATCGTTAATTATATTGTAGCCATAAAACATAATTTTTTTACATGTACGCTCTCATTGTTATTCTTAATTACGTCTACGTTAATATCCCCAATAAAAACTATTTTATATTTTTGGTATTTATGAAAATTTTACAGCAGTTTTTTTCCATTGCTCTAGAGATTGTGTTAGCCTTATATTAGGAACTCGATATACACACAAAACCATTATTTTTAATTTTGGAAGAATTATAGCAGTTTTCAAATTCTTTCTCGATTGTGTATTCTGCAATATCCAGTGGGTTAGTTTCGAAATCTGCCCATTTATCAACCAAAACTGCCACTCCACCATGTTTATATTTTTTCCCTACAAATGCTGGTCAATAGCCTAATATTTATTCGCATATAATATGGTAGTTCATCATCACTCAGCCAATGTTCATTTATACATATAATGTGACATGCATAATTCTGTATCAATAGTTCGAACAATTCATTAATGACTGTAGATTTATGTGTAGTATTGTGAGACACATTTGATTTTTCATTGGACTACTAGTATTTGAATCGAAACAAAATGACTGAGATAACAGCAAATTTGGATTATTGTCATTATCATAAGAAGCAGACGTATAAACTAATTATTTTCCAATATCTTTGTCCCTTTGCTGTGATGTACAATTTTCAACAATAATCGGGTCCTGCAGTCTATTCACTGCAATTTCCTTGCTCAGTTTCCCTGATTTATCCAATTTTAAGGTATTGTTAACTTTCTGGTACTATTTAATTTTGACCTTATTTGACTAATTTCTATGAGTAACCGTTCGCATATATAGTTCTTGCCCATGTTGTTCAGATGCATACAATGATTCGTATGAAACCTTTTGCTTAAACCTTTAATATCGATCACATATAGGCGTTTAAATCTCTTCATTAAATCTTTAAATTTATTATTGGCCGTTCTTATTTCCAAGTTTACAGCAGACCAGTATGGCAGGTCATATCGTGTTGGAATAGTGTATACTATTATATTATCATGACCACGATTGCTCAAGTATCTCTTTAGCGATCTTAGAAAAGGTAAAGTGTCATTTTGATAAATATCGTTTGCGCCGACCATTAGCACCGTTATTTCTACCATATTTTGAGATTTGCTTTCAGAAGTATTAACAAAGAAGTTAGTACCTAATATTTCATTTGATCTTGCATTGGGCTTAATTAAACCCATGACCTTGTAGTGCCTTAGCCTCCTAACCATTAGGGCAGTCCTCTACCATGGATGTCGCCTAATATATTTAGCTGTACTTGATCAGTTGGTAAAGGATCAATACAATAACTCTCCCCAGTGTTTAGACGCCCAACATGTGCATTACTTTCTTGTTTGGTACACCTTTTATCTATATAATGGTCATGTTCGCAAGAGTTATTTTCAAGTTAATAATTTTTTATAAAGTCGTCGAATTCTTTTACTTTTTTCGTTATTTGGTCAATTCGGGTTTGTATGTTTTCTATTACTACATTATTTTATTCAATAAATTCTCTATGAACATTTTCTCCTTTTGATATTTTTTTCCTCAGTTTGAGCAGTTTCCTTAGTTAGATCTTCTTTACCGTTTTCAAAATAATCACATTTATCAGTCAAAACTTGTACTGGTAAACACTGACACATTATATCGGTTTGAGTGCACTTTTCCATGTTACACTTACAACAGCCTACTTCCTTTAGGCCTACGTCCTTTAGGTTTTTCAGATGATTGAGTTTGTCATTTCTCAATCACCACTTCGTGACTATGTTCATTTAAGCTATTTGATCCCTCGCATGATGTAGTACCTTGTAATGTCATTACTGATTTTAGTTCATCAAGGATTCTAATGGATTTTTCATGTCCTGTACAGCATTACTGCCTGTTTAAAGTATCACCACTCTCAATCGGTGAAAGTTAACCGTCATGCGGACAACGGTTTATCCCAATTCTTTATTGTATAACTTGTTTGATGTAATTGCTTTATCAACAATACGTTTTTGTTAGTGCTTATGTATGGAAGTTTATTATGTGTAATTGTGTTACATTTAGCAAAAGAGACTAACTATTTAGAACACCAGTTTCACAGGCTTAAGGTATTGCCATTCTCATTATGTGTAGATTAGGGAAGTGTTCCGCGACTCCGAGTCATGCAGAACTTGTTTTGAAACTGAGTTTCACAATTCTTTGTTGTATAACTTGTTTGATGTACTTGCTTTAAGAACAATACGTTACTCGTATCGTTACGAACAAATTGTAAATCACCAAGCAACATTCTTTAATTCGTGTACAACCAATGACGATTATTAACAAAAGTAACGAAAATCTCTTTAATGTAAGTAGAAGAAAAAAGAACTACCATTACTATAATATATTTCTTGTGTATGGAAGCTTATTCCGTTTGCTTGTGTAACATTTAGCAGCACAGACAGGGTTACCAATAATTTCTAACTCACTTAGCTTATCCTTATTTCTACAAGTTGAAACATAACTCAAGCAAGATAAATGCTAGTTGAATACTGGTACTTATGTAATCAGCTGTACATGAGGACTTGTTAGTAACAGTGCTAATAATTAAGCCCTGTGTTACGGATGCATATTGAACCGAATATAGATTCTTCCCCTTGTAATACAACTAAACAAGTAATAGTGGATTGACAACTATAATTAGGTGCAAACCATGTGTACGTATTTGTACATAATTACAAACACGCACTTTTGTAAAAGTTTCCGCCACTTTTAACCTTATGTTGTTCACTGCGATTGTAGTAAAGATTTTAAGCAAAACAAGAGAGCTACAGAACAAATTTCTATTTGAATTGGTTGTGTATTGAAACTGCGTTTTGAAAAAAACTACTTTATCGACATAAACTACTGTTTCGGGAAACGTGTTAATCCAGAAGATGATTTAGTTGAATTTGTCTAAACTAAACAAATTGTATATCTCTATTTGCAAACATATTTCGATATCGTTTTTACAACGAGACAGGGAATATATGAATTTTCAGAGTGGTGCTATTAAATTGCAACCTCTGGTGTTTTATGTTAGTTAATTATTACAATATAATTCAAGACAAGAGCGATCTGATGTCGTTTTAAGCTCGAAAACAATCAGTTTCTCAATAATTCATTGAATAACGTGAGTAATATAAACGCATTGTACAACAATATTGGTTTTATTGTAGGGCATTGTTACGGGCAAAATTGTTAATCACCCACCAACGATTCCTTCAATTTGACTACAAGTTATAAGGATTATATGAAATTATCGAATTTCTATTGGAACGTAAGTAAAAAAGCATTCCTAAATGCTGTAGTTTGTTATTTGTGCTTTTAAGCTAATAAGGTTGAAATAGCGTTTTGTTTACCAAATACAATAGATTTTTAGGAGAATACAACACTTCTAAGGGATAGTTCATGAAATATGTTGGGCAAATAACTGGAACTTTATGATTACTAGTTGAGCGTTGATAATATCGCAATGTAATGTAGGTTAGAACACATAAATAGTAATTAAAGGATATCAAGGAATTATAATGATCAAAGCTCTGTTCGTTATGCTTGACAATTCGAATCGAGAAGGCTCCAATGCTAATTTAACTATAAAAATTGAACAAATGACTTCACAACAAGCATGATGTTAGAGGCATGTCTAGAATTGGAAAGAAATGAATGAACTGTACACGTTTTGCCGTAAATGTACTACAGCGAATTACAGTTTAGAGCATCAACTTTGCACCGCTACTGAATTTTCAGAGTGGTGCTATTAAAACGTAACTTCTGGTGTTTTATGTTAGTTAATTGTTACAAAATAAATCAAGACAAGAACGATATGATGTCGTTTTAAGCTCGAAAACAATCAGTTTCCCAATTCTTCATTGAATAAAATGAGTATATATACGCATTGTACAAGAATATTCGTTTTATTGTAGGGCATTGTTACGGACAAAATTGTTGAACACCCAGCAACGATTCATTCAATTCGACTACAAATTATAAGGATTGTATGGAATTATCGAATTTCTATTGGAACCTAAGTAAAAAAGCAATCTTAAATGCTGTAGTTTGTTATTTGTGCTTTTAAGCTAACAAGGTTGAAATAGCGTTTTGTTTACCAAATGGAATGCATTTTTAGGAGAATACAACTCTTGTAAGACATAGTTCATGAA
>JAGDQP010026838.1:5539-25524 GCA_022664845.1 Lepisma saccharinum
TTATTATTATTATTATTATTATTATTATTATTATTATTATTATTATTTGCATTGCCTAAAGTAAAAGTCTTCTGTGATGTATTATCATGGTGTTACGTACCTTATCTACCTCTTTGCTTATTGTTTGTTGTCTTGAATTGTTGTGTGTGTGTTTATGGTTTCGCTAGCGAATGCCCTGCACACTAGGGAATGCTAACAAGGAAAAGAGAAAAGAAAGCAGACTTCTACACCAAATAGCTACTTAAGGACGACACTACTGGAATTGACAATACTGGAAGGGGAACTCTACATGAAGATTAAATTGGTACCAAGAATCAGAACAACGCATTTACTGAAAAGAAAGAATTAAAATAAACGGGAATAAACCAAGAAAGAAGAAAATGATACAATCTTCTTCCTCAATGAATCTATTAAGGACACCAACATAAGCAATAAGAACTTGCTAGCCATAACCTCTCTCCTGACTACACGAACTTTTCTTGCCACTTGTGAACACGCCTGCAAAGCGAATCGTCGCCTTTCACATGATGATGTCCAACATAAGCAACATTTATAAACGTGATGTCCATCGGAATTATTAAGAAATAACAGCTTATGCAAAAACTGACAGACACTACATCTCTACTTTAACCGACGTAAGAGGATAGCTATAAACCCAAACAAGGGTTTACAGTAGACAGGGAATGCTTTTTCAGCTTATTGCTTTAAAGTATAAACTAACAATCGTCTGCGACATTTTTTAAAAATAACAATAGAGACAAAAATGGTTTCCCTAGTTACATTTAAGATTTTTCAACTAGATTTTATTGAACTAGGAAGACAAAATGTCACCGCGTATTTCGTCAGTATTAAATGTTAAACTAGAAGTACTTATTTGGACAGAATATCAGTAGTAAAGTCGACAATGTATGCAACAAAGATACAAGAAATGAAATTCGCAGGTAAATAGATAGTAGTGTAATAATTAATTCCCTCCATTTCTTGGGTTCAATCAGTATGTGAAGATTCCAAATTGTTATTTCTTACGTATGAACTTCTGCTATATATATATATATATCCTCAGTCCCGTTAATTCGCTTGCACTTTCGAGGACGGGAGTGATACATAAAGGTTACCCATAATAATTGTATAACTTTCTCTAATATCAGTGATGTACAATACAACGTGTACTCTGATGAAAGTAAACCATACATTTCTAATTATAATTTTACTATTACTATTTTTCCAATTGTATCCAAGGGAATATATACAAATATAGCTAATAATATATAGTGTCATACTTATACATGCGATATCTCGTATTTTAGGATGAGTCTTCTCATATTCCAACACTTTACGTCCAATGTGCAATGAAAATACATTTACAGGAATGTGTCAGAAACTTCCTTCGTACAATAACAACGCAAACAACTTCAATGTTTTAAGGCACGTTTAGTTTCTGGTAAACTATTTCTGACAAAGTGTTTACTATGACAAGTGACATTTGTTACCAAGCAGCAAAAGATATTTTACCCTATTTCTTCTCAATGCACACAAACCGCTTACCCATAACCTAATTTTCATTTAATAAATTTTAGCCTTTCAAGTGAACTCTATCAGGAATACCAGAAAACCTTTATTAACTGGAAAAAACTCTGACGTTATTTAGTCAAGACTGGGTTTTAGTGACTTTACTAATCCTTAATAATGCAAGTATATCATTTTAGCTCTGGTTTTAACGCCTTTTACACGCAAGCAGCGTAACATTTTGGTGAAATTCTCCTTACCATATAAACATTGCTGACGGATGAGAACCAGGAATTATTTTAGGAATTAACTGTCTTTTGCTTCTTGAAATACATTGTACTTTTGCTAGTCTGTTTATTAATTTGTTGAAACTTTTCCATCCATGACCATGGCTATGCGACAAGTGTCTCTTGATGGCTATCTCTTGATTCTAATTTTCTTCAGTCTAGTATTAAGAAGGTGCCCTGCTAAACAGGAAAACTTAGGTTATTTGTTATAAACCGTAACATTGATGTTTAAGACATTTTTCTCTCTCCATCTGTACATTTGGAGTTCGGTTGAATTCTCTCTCGTACAACTTTAACAGGGGCAGACGTTCTTACAATGTATGCGTGCTGTGTTTTCTATTTCTGAAATTTTGTTGAAATGTTTCATAATACGATGAACAAATATTTTCAAGGTTTCAACCAGACCAAAATTGCTAGCAGTTTTAGTACATCGAGGAAGAGATATCCGGTTTTCTTTAAAATGCCATTATAGTTTGAATGTTATCAGAACAACGTCAAACTGTTTTAAATTATTTACTAAAAATATACGTGTAATATAGTCAGTAATTGGTCTCTCGATGCTTTCATTTACATCCCAAACGGTTTTATACTTTCTAACAGAATGGATTATAGAACTAGGTACAAAAAAACCTACATGAAAAGTGTCATATCTATACAATACTATAAAATTTATACGGCAGATATTAAAGTAAAATAATAAATATAAAATAAATAAATAAATAAATATTAAAGTCTACAGTTTCTAAAAAGTCCCACACAAGTTTTATGTAAGACATTACTCCTATTCTTTCTTTCTTTCCTTCTTTCTTTCTTTCTTGCTTTCTTTCTTTCTTTCTTTCTTTCTTTCTTTCTTTCTTTCTTTCTTTCTTTCTTTCTTTCTTTCTTTCTTTTTTTTTCTCTCTCTCTCTCTCTCTCTCTCTCTCTCTCTGGCTCGCTGTCTGTGTTTCTTTTATGATAACTCTGTCTCAGGATAATATGTTCTATACTATTGCCAGTGTTGTGGGCTACATTTATAAATATTTTTGAAAAGTTCTTCAATTGTTTTCAGAATAGCAATTAAAGCAAATATCCTATCCTACTCAGGAAAGTGAAAATCATAAATGGAAGATTTATATACAAGAAAAGATAAAAATATGTTAGAGAGACGAAAATAGGATGATCACATAATAAAATTGTATTTAGTGGCTACCCAAGCAGGACTCTTAAGGATCAGAGCTTAAGAACACATGCGGGACTCAAAAACCGCGAATCCTTAATCAAGTTCAACAAAACTTTTAAACCGTACACTCAAAATATAGTTTACTCTCACATTATCCATAGATAAGATTAGCGCTTTGAAAATAACTGTAAAATAAATATGTAATTTCATGAGAAAAAGTCCTCTTTTAAATACGGGTAGGTATAATTTAAATAAAATAAGTTTTCCTTGTTTTGAGTCTTGTTTACTACTACTTCCTCACTAAAACACAAAACATACTACCTAGGTACAAACTCACTCACTACATAAAATCACTATTTCACAATATCAAGTATTTGCATTGATGAAAAGGAGAAAATAATTTCAAGTTATGTATCTGCCGACATTGCTTTCCGCGGTCGTCTACTTGGATGACCTCTAACATATAACACACATATTCTCCTTCTTTCTACTACACCGCCCTTTTAAATTCTTCATATCCTTTGCTGATGCTCCCAATCTAGTCAAATGTGTGGTGCGAGTTACTAGTTCAAACTGGTTGGAGGGTTATGCAAGTTAATAGCTATATTGCTCATTAGTCATGCATTTTGGATGGAAAATTGGCCTACTCATTATTATACAAACAGATACATTTATTTATTTAAATTTAATTAAGTATCATGAACAAACAATAAGTTCACAGATCATAGAAGATTGTATCCGACACATAAAACTATTTTCCTATTTTAAGCTGATGAAACGTTCTAACGTTATAACTTATATAAAAGATTTTGCGCAGCACCTTCAGCCAGCGATTTTTCTCCATTGCATACCTGTGTTCCTCTCATGTGGATAAAAACATACATGTTCAACCTTTTGCTTCTCATAAATATGACATATTAAAACATTCATCTTTACCACTTAGTATACACAGCATCAAAACACTAAAAGCATTGTTATCATGTACGCAGAAATATGTTGAAACTGTTGCGTCGAAAGCAAAAAACAAAGAAAAGAAAAATCAGTTTTTAGTTTCGTAATTCAAAGCAGTATAGGTTTTCTTTTAGAAGAGGTCTTGGCATGAATCATTAACATTAATGCAAAAGCATAGAAAATAGCCCGTTTAAACTAACAATAGTCTTAAAATCTTATGCGTATAATTTTTATTTTTATCTTAAAATACGGTAACTATCGTGTCAGAGCTTGAAACATATTTATAACTGTGCAAGGTGATAAAATAGATGACAAAAAAATAACTGTTTAACCAGTGTGTTAATTGTATCAATTACAAATAGTGAAACAAGAAATATCTTTGTTGATAATACTTTCTTCAACAGCATGCAAAAGGAAACGAACTTCAAATGATATCTATTATCCAATAAAATCGTTAATTTTTCTTATTTAATAATCTTCAACCTTAATTGCCTGCAGATGGCTAATTACAGAAATTGTAGTGGAGAATGGAGCTTGTTTCTCTTAAATGCCAACAACACGTTGTGAATCTGGAGCGGAAGACCATATAATTCGTACAAGGGAGCTGTCTTCCATTGAAAACTCAGATTAAACGAAAACAGTCATAATGCATTGATGTGCTGAAGTGTACACTTGTTTGATTCTAAAAATTTTCAAGCTATCGGAAAGTATTAAATTCAAGTTCAGACGGTATGACAAGTTCTTTGACAAGTTACTATGTATAGACCAACTTTGAAAAATTACTATTTCTGTGGAATTCGGTGGGTCAATCACCACATGAAAGTCTGGTACGAGAAGGATCGTTTTCTGTTTCTATATCTGTTACGAGAACGATATGCAGTTCAGTAATTCGTTAGTGCAAGCAAAATAGCGTACACTTCTGTTCTGACAACATTGATTCATGTTACCATTGACAGGAATTCTAAATTTTTGAAAGTGTTGTTTCTTTGAGTCATATATTGTTGTTCCTACCTTACATTTTCCGGTGCGATATATTGTTTAATTTCATAACGGACAACAATGAACCATTGAACATTACCATGGCATTCATTAAACGCAGATGTGAGATCCTTATCTCTGTTGTGGTCTAGATGATAATTATCGGTATAGTATATTTTGTAAAGTGCTCGAAAAAATAACCGATCAAAGCGTTTTTTCTCTCTTCATACACTGGAATCTTATCTTAACCAAACGTTGACGGTGAATTCAATGCGAAGGTAAATACTCTTCTGAACTTGTACTATCGTATTATAATTATCGGTGTTCGCCGATGAATACATTTTGGTTTAGTTTGTTAATAACTGTTTAAAGTAGAAACTATGATGTCAGGTTAATATAAAAATTAAATTTATCTCGCGCATTGTTAAATCGTGTTAGCATATAATGAAACATTCATTTCACATATAGGCCTAACTGTGCAAAAATTCTTTTCACATAGTTATAAAAAGAAAATTATTCTCACATGTTGGTAAAGTGATACAGTAAAAACTTACGGTACGGTACATAAGTAAAAAGCTTTCATTATTGATTACATTTGTTAATATTGTGCCATGCTGCTGCTAATGATGACATGTGCTCTGCTGAAGTCCTTGGGTAAACTAAATGACTGGTTTCACATTGTCTTTCGTCAGATGAAAATGAAGTTAACGTTGCACGATGGGGACTACAGATCAACGTGAATTGCGAACCACTTGCTTTCTCACATCCAATCTTATCTGAAATTTCTTCATTAAAAAGGTCCAAATACTTTCTTTACATCAAGTAATAATTGTCTTCAAAATTTACGTAAGTTTCTAAAACCCTTACAATTCATGCATATGACCTGAAAACGTCCGCTCCGACTGCAGCACATTTTGGTAATGATACCAAGTAATGTTTCTCAAGTTTCAGGCATATTGAAAGTTGAATTTGATTATCAAATATTTTCTAACAAGAAACACACCCATAATACAATTTTCGAACATGCATTTTTAGACAAAACTGGTTTGATGCCTTGGATAACAGCATACTGCATTATCTCTATTGTTCATTATATTGGAAATATGACGCTCTGAAAGCTATTTTCCCATGTTTTCAGCAACGTGTAGCTCCGGAACGCGTCAGATTTTCACCGCAATAACTACAAAAGTTTGATCACGTAACATTTTTTTCTTGACAACACAATAAAAAAAAATTTCTGTGCAGAATAAACAAAATCTTATTTTTGACGACCAAAATTGAAAAGTACAGGGAAAGAGGGATGGATGTCCAAGAAAGGTGTTTTCTCGTAAAACGCGTTTTAAAGTCCAACTCTCCCACTTACTCTCATGTTTTAATATTCTAAAAATAGCTGTAACTTGTGGATTATTTTCGCTTTTGGTTTGTAACTCTTCTAATAGTTAGCTGTTATTGTTTAGTACTTGTTACGAGCGCAAACTTTTTTTTTTTTTACAATCGCTGAAGAAAATCATTAATATGAAAAACTTGTGACAGCTTGGGACATATCTGCCAAGTAAGCCCAGAATGAAAAATAAACTAGTAATTAGCATGCGGAAACAACATAGGGTTTGGAAAACGATAAAAGTGATCAACTGGCATGAAGTAAATAAGGAGGCACGAGAGAGGGGAGCGCTACTTGAATATCTGCAGAAGAGGAATTGAAATTTGCAGATATTAAAAAATCTATTAGTTGTTACCAAAGACGTTCACATGTCCGAGGAGTAAAATCCCTTTGCAAGCACTCTCACTGGGCCAGAAAAAGAGAATGTATCGACCAGGCCCTAGAGAAGGTATTTACCTGCTTTACTGTCCCAATGTTTACCTGTTGGACGTCAGTAAAATCTTGGAGACCCCCAGTTAGAATAGCCGTTATATGGGCAAGTGCCCTGCAGAAAGTTGCGTAGGGTAAATGAAAGTATACTCCCACAAAGTTAACCATGTAATTCTTTGGTAAATTCTAAGAGGAAACTCTCTGCCAAACATTCTTCCGATTTTTTTTTTTTTTTGCTTCAAGCGAAAAGTCGAATAGCTGGTAAAGCTCTTCCTAATTGTTTCCAACGAAATGGTTTATATGTATGTCACTGTAAAACGTAAAGGTCACCGGTCTACATACTTGCAGACCTGGCAAAAATGAAAAGAAAAGAACGATCTTCTTATGGACTTAATTTTCGCTTTTCCTTTTGGGGAAAAACTTAAATAGGCTGGAAATAATATTAATTTTCTCTCCTCGGTGATTGACTTCGGATATGAAATTGCTGATTCCTTTATATTTTTATCTATTACTAAGCAACTGGAAAGGACATTATCAGATTATTGACAACGATAACTTTTTCAGTGTCCCAAACCTTACTGTTCGAAAATTATGCATCGCAGAAATATTATACAGAAAGGCAGATTTTCGTTCAATCATTGCATTCGGGCGAAATAATGAACAAACTGGAAGAAAAAAATAAATATATAAACTGTATATTACTTGCCTCCCAAAAGAAAAGCTTTCGTTTTCGTCAACGTAAATCCTTCTCAACTCTCATACTGTTTCATCATCTGCGCGCTATTCGCGTTCTTGACGTGCGATTTGACTAGCGGCTATATGAAGAGATCGCCTACCTGTTTTCTTCGTATTCTAATGGATTTCCAACTTACTTAGTTTCTCCCTTCAGTTCATTGCTCGTAGTGCAAGGCTCATTCAATAAATAATTGGAAATCCCCCCAAGTTCAATGCACCTACGCCAGCGTGTGACAAAGGCACTATCTCCACAAGAAAAAACAAATATTTTGGACGTGTGTGTAACCACTCATGTACCGCTGACTGGACTTCCTTGTCATTCTGAAACCTCGATCCACTTAGTTCATCTTTCAGTGGGCCAAGAATGTGTAAATCTGAATGGGCGAGATCGGGTGAATATGGAGGGTGGGGTAAGCTTTCAAACCCCAGGTCCTCGATGATAGAAAATGTAACATTGGCAGTGCGTGATCTCGTATTGTTATGGAACAAAAGCACACCATTGGACATAAGACCATGTGGTCTGTGCAGAATGGCTAGTTTCAGTTTATCGTGTAGAAGATTAGAGTTGATCGTACTGTTTAATTTTGACCCCTGTAATGTAATGCTCAAGAATTGTGGACCCTATGTCTTTTCCAGCACTCAGTTTAGCACGCACCTTTTTCGTTATGCCCTGTTTGAACTTCGTAATGATTAGTAAATTTAAGAAAAATGAAGTAAGATAATTATGTGAAGTAAAACTTTAATTATGAAAAGGAATTAATTATGAATTAAATATATAAGTATATAATCAATGAAGATGATTTATGAAATTAATTTATAAGAATTGTTGAAGGTGAATTATGAACTAATGAAATATAATGAATTAAAAAGATTATAGTGAGAAAAGAATTATAATGTTAATGAAAGAAGTGTTAAGGAATGAAAGCGATTTATTTTGATTAATGTCAATGAAGTTTGATCAATGTATAGTAAGGAATTATAGTAAATAACGATAAATAAATTCGATGAACTTTAATTAATGACAATGATTAAGATAAGAACGGTTAATCTTGATATAATGTTGATGATAATGAAATTTAAGAAACTTCAGTTAAGAAATGAATTGAAAGAATTAAATGAATATGTTAACGAATTAAGCTATTATATCTTATTATGTTTTAAGAACATACTTTAAATAATAATAAAGGAATTTAAAATGAAAGAGAATTAATATCATAAACTTTAATTGATGAAATTGAATTAATACAAATCAAATGAAGATTATTATTGTATTACAATTCAGTTAAATGGTTTATTGTTACGTATAATGTACAAAAAAGACTCAATTGAAAATTTTGTCTTTTTTATCTTCGCACAAGGGGAACTTATTGTTAAGGGTTTCCCATATGAACGTATCGACAGTTTCAAGATTAACTCTATTTTCTTCATTTAACACATTTTGATTATGATTTCAATTAGCAACATTGATAGGAAGTTTAAAATTGAATAAAGTATTTTGTTCTTGAGAAAGTGAAATAAGTGTTAGAAGAATAGTTACATCGATTAAAGTACGTTTTCAACGTGTTAAGCCACTTTTATAATACATAGTAGGTTTTGTGAACAACAGATGGCAGCACTGTTTTATACCTTCAAAGTTAACATGGCTGTATTCTAAAATGAATGAAAATTGGTTATATTTTTTATTTGTAACGCATGGCATATTATTATGATGATAGTTTTGTTTTGGGGACTCCATAGTCTAGTGGTTAGAGCGTTGGACTCATGCCCGCGTGGTCCCGGGTTCAATTCCTGGCTGGAGTCCCACTTTTCGACGTCCACCTAGTATCGTGAGACAAATTGGGGAGTCACGTGAATAAAGACGTTACGGCCACACTCGGTCTAGAAAGCCCCTGATACGCCTGTTCGTGGTTAGGTGCGTGCAGTGCTGACCACACAGCCGACACTCAGGTGGATGCAGTTCCACCAAACACGGACAGATGGCGTTGGGGCAGACTCAGAAACTACAGGCCTATCACGCCAGTTGTTATTGCTATTTTATAGTTTTGTTTCAATGTATGTTTGAACTTTAAAATATTAACGATGTAAACTTGAATGTGTACAAATAATCATGGTACTAAATATGATGTATACGATGGATGCATCGCGGTCAGTGAGATTCAATCCTAGCCTAACCGTGACTAGTTAATACGTTTAAGATGATCTTGTGTTACAAAACGCACAGGGGAGACACGTACATATACAATCAGATTAGGATCGACGGCATTTCTTAGTGCCGAAGGGTTCGAGTTAACCTGAGATACCTATTTTCGTACCAGTCATTGCACAGAAACTGATCATTCTCACATCATCATCATCACACTTTACAGTGGCGCTCTTGTCTCTATTAATATTTTCATCATCGTTAGGCATAGTTTTTCATCTATTCTTCATCATGCCAAAAACGACAGGAAAGCACAGTCTTCCATCTGTAGTTCAACGTTAAACATCATCCTCAGTTGAATCAAAAACAGTATCTGGAGTATCTAAAACCAAATATCGACGAAGTCCACAAGCATCACCAACTAGGTCTTGATTACCAGCACCTTATCAACGTCAGTACGGCAATTCACTACCTAACAAGAAAACACACACACATAGTCAGTGTATCAGATACAGAGGAGATCATGAACGTCTCCAACGACGAATCTTCTCACCGACAACTATCTGACAACCAACAAGCTCCAATATATTGTTACCTTCTAACCAATTTTGACACAAAAATTCCAAACTCCAAAACGTCCCCTTCAAAAACTAACCAAATAGGATAATGACTCCTTAGTTCAGCATGTGCCAGTAGTCAACCACACGAAGCTTCAGTTGCTAATAATAGGTAACCAGTTGCGTTTTGCTTCTATATTGGATGTTCAAATCCAATACCGAACCTTTTCCCAGAAGTCAGCCACAGCGACTGCATCATATAAGCCAATGTGAAGTACCACGTGAGTGCCAATGAGAGACCACAAACAAAGGAGGCCATTTTGCTATTTTTCTTGTGAGGAATGCAGTGCGAGAGAATAGGCATGTAATACACTTTTTAATAAAATTTGTTATTTTGAAAGTTTTAGAACATATAATGGAACATCACAGAATGATTTTTTTTAAGTTATTCAAATGTTGAAACATTCTAAAGCTCTTGTTTTAGATGGCTGAATACTGGGCATGATTTTGCTGTGATACTTCCAAAAGTCAGCCGTCATGGTTGACCACTGAAAATGCTACGATGTCGTTATTTCCAAGTAGTTTTGACCTTATTGACGAGTTAAAGACTGAACTTCTCTTTTGTGAAGAGCCTTTTGTAAAATATTGTTCGCATCCAGTAGTCAGCCACTCAAAAAGAAAAGTTCTGGCGCTGGCAAGATGTCATCCTGTTACTCTCCAGCTCAAATTACTCACACGTAAGGGGGTTAGTTGTATTACATTACGTTTATGCACATAATACTGAACTTCTGATAAAAATGATTACTTGTGTATTTTTTGGGGGGTGCATGTACTGTCATTAAGATGACTTTACATCTCCTACTAGAATGCTAAAGAGACTCTGACACCTAAGTTCATCCTCTGATGATAAAGCTAAAGAGGCTACCAACATAGATTTGCAAGAATTTTTTAAAAAATCGAAGTTTCATCCCAAGCCCTCTGGAACAGAAGAAATCAACCCAACTATTCATTCTGATGCTCCTCCCGAGGATGAACTACCTAATATTGAGTGTAAGGTGTTCGAAGATTTAGTTCAAGGGACATACGAAGTCAGATCAGAGGGAAGCTTTGAAGAAGTAATACCTGCAAATTCATCAGATCGTAGAAGATCGTCCCAGGCCGTTCCTCTTCCGCCCATTGCAAAACCTGATCTCTCTTTCCAGCTAAATACTGACTTGAATTCAGCCCCTGCTACAGCAGACCTGAACAAATCAAAACTTTGAACTAGCAAAATATCTCCCACCTCCATTTCTTCAGCATTTGAAGCACATTTACAATGGAATGGGCCAAAGTTTGAAAGGTCTAAGAAACAATCCAAATAAGGAAAAATTTCACCTCTTCACTGGCATGGAGAAGTTTTATGTTAGATAAGGATTGTGCAAAAGCCAAACTGGAAGAAAATAAACGAAAAAGAAAAGAGGAACGAGAACAAAAGAACATGGAAAAGGAAGTCCAGTTGTGTAAGCGAAAGAAAGACAGAAGAAGGAAATCAAATTAAATATCTTCAAGTAGTTCTGATTGTGACAGTGAACTTAACCTGAGTGATAGTGAGGGTAAAAAGCTTTGTTCAAATTGTAGCGAGATTCTTGACAGTGATGCTGAAGAGGACAGTGAAAAGAATGTATAATGTGATCTTTGCCCAACCTGGTTTCACCTCAAGTGTACCACTTTCAAGGGATTTCCATTTGCAAAAGTTGTCGATAAAGAATTTCTTTGTTATGATTGCCTTAGTTTCGGTCCTGCTAGCTAAGATGTTCAGTTCATTGGTAACTGAAAATTGTAATATTTGTACTAAAATGTTTTGTTCTTGATTCCAGAAAAAGCTTTTTCTTGTCATTTTTTTTCTTTTTCACTCTTGTATGTCTGTAATTAATCTAGCATGAATATTCTGTTTCATAATTCTCACACATAATAATAAATAAAAATGTACTTTGTACCAATAAAATTCTTTATAGTCACCATTGAACTGCAATTTTTATTTTTCATTACTTGCATAATTTAGTTTAACTTAAATATTGTGTTCGAAACTATGTATTTGTTGTGCTGCTGAGCATAGGCTACATCATGGCTGACCACTGGTCTGAAATGGCTGACCACTGGAAAAACTGTCGCTTCTAATAATTTTTCCAAGTCTATGAAATACAGGTATTTCTTTATCGTAATTTAAGTACGCATTTTAAACTTAACAGTTTTTTCAATATATTTAAGCTAATTGGTAAATATAAAATTTGGTTATTTTTAAAAAAATATATGTCATTTTAATTGCTCATGTTTACTTATTTGGCTGACTACTGGCGACCCTACCCTATGTCCATAGAAACACCATCTCCGAAATAGTAAGTACTAGAAATGGGATCATCATAAAATCTCCAGACCCTCTTCTAGCAACGACTATCAGGAATAAGCACAGTTTTCATATCTGTGATGCACAAGCCAATCTTACACCTATGACAACTAGAACCACCAAACAACCTCCACCTCCAAGAAGACAACCAATGCTATCTGTCGTAATCCGTGGAGTTGATCTAGATGTGTCTGACACTGAAGCAGAAAACGAACTCAAAGCACTTTATCACCAAATGTTTACGCATAAAAACACAACAAGAAACAGCCAGCTATATGATTAGGTACTCACACCACAACAACAAACAATCTTCTACAGTATGGAGCCAAAATATACAAGAGACGCCTTAGAGTACAATCACCTCGCAACGCTCCATCACTTCCGCTTCGGTGTGAAAACTGTCAGACTTATAATGTTCATGACACCAAAGTTTGTCCTAACACTTCAAAATGCACTTACTGTTTAGGCTCACATCAAACCAAACAATGCTCTAATCTCCAACAGCCTCCAAAATGCCGTCAGTGCGGTGAAGCTCATCCCACTTTCTCCTATAAATGTAATTCTCCTCATCACTGAATCCTTGACAATGAATCGTCTCCAGCTCCTTCGTCGTGCTAAGGAAGCCCTCGGGGTTCGCAATGCATGGTCTAACGATGGGCGCATTGTGGTTTTGGTAGGTCGTGAAAAGAAAACTATTACAAATGAGCGTGAGCTTCTTTCAGTCATTTCTAATGGCAAATGAAGCATCTTACTGACGTGAAACATGTTAGTTGTAAGCACTTTACTTTCGGGTGTGTATATGTGCGTGTTTTATTCGTGTATGTTGTGTTCTGTAAGAACTTTTTCGTATCCTCTCAATGCTTGTGTAGCTGTTGGAAAAATACCACAATTCATTATTCGACTTTCTACTTTTGTGTGTATACAGTGTACAAATCTCCATCTATATTATTTAAGGAACAACTCAAGAGTGTTGTCGAAAGTGTACAGTTATGTGCGTACTCTCTACGTGACTAGTGAAGAATGGTGCAAATACTTGTGAAAAATTATATTTGCATACTGTTTACTAGGGGAGCATATCGCATAATGTGCTTTGGGAAACTTATATTCAAAAGTTTATTGTAAGTATTATTTTATTTGTTTTATCTGTGTGTCAAATTTTCTGAGTTGTTAGGAAGTAAGCTATAAAAATGTACAAGTGTAAAAACAACACGGCATATTATGCTGCTCAATGCATTCTGCATCTGATACATATGTTTAATGAATTTGTTTTGAGAGTGATATGTGTATATTATCAAGTTATCAAAGCTAGTGCTTACTACCTACAGTTGGCAACAATAACTGACCAGAAAATGGGATTCGGAATTCTCTTGCTGTTAACTTCTTCTTCCATCCCTTCCACCTCCTATTCAGTTGCACACTCGAGAGGGGTGTCAACCTCACCAATGTCCAAATATTCAACTTGCTCAAAACTCACCAGCTGTGTGACGTTGTTTATGAGTGGGTGTATAAAAAACCTTCTAACCTTGTCAACAGCTAGTGTCATTTACGTCTCCCTTCCCTCGCGACCAAACAATAGCGGGGTGAAAAGACTTACCATTTCTCTCTCTCTCTGTTTTTCGGTTTTCCTTTACGCAACTGAAAATGGTAGACTTTGGAAACAAGAATATTTCTGTTGCCTTTTCTAAATTTTGTAACATGTTTTCTGCCTTTGAGGGGGAGGAAGAACCAAAGAAGTCGCAACACTTAATGCCCGCGATATTTCTGCAAAAAGAGTTTAGCAGAACCTGCAGACATAGTTTTAATGCAGTACACATTAATGCACAAAGCTTATTGAGGCATTTTGTTGCGTTTGAAATATTATTTAATTCTATTGATACAATTCATGCCATTGCAGTCTCAGAGACTTGTGCGAAGCCCAGCATTAAAAATGACCTTTTACGACTAAACAACTTAATTTTTTTTCGCAATGACCGAATTTCAAAAGGGGCAGGCGAGGTGGGGATATACCTCTCAAGATATAAATTCCAAAGTTTTAGCGCAACCACCATGCGCCTATGATTTCCGCACTGAATATATCATTCTGGAAATTAGACTGAAAGAAAAGAAAATCCTTCTGGCAGCAGCTTACCGACTTCCGCGAGCAAGTTTTAATAATTTTGAAGAAGAAATAAGTAAATTTCTTTCTCTCTATGGACACTGTCTTATTCTTGGTGTTCCATCTTCGGTTCGTGGGTATGAACTTCGATCTTTTGTCCCCCAAGTCTGAGGTTTCTAAATTCAAGGAAACAATCACATCGCTAAATCTGTCTGCCTGTCTTTTCCAGCCTACGCACCATACAGCCACGTCCGAAAGCCTCCGTGATGTAGTCCTTGTCTCGAACATGAACAGAGTTCCTCAATTTGGACAATTCCCTGTTCCTGGGATTTCCAGGAACGACCTTATATTCGTAGTTTTCTATAAAGTTACCGAAGTTTAAACAGAAAATTATATCATATAGAGAATTAAGTAAGATTGACAATAATACTTTCCTAGCGGATGCTGCTTCTATGCCATGGCATTTAAGAAATTTGTTCCCATCAGTCGATGCTCAACTTTCCTTCCTTTACTCGTTAATTCTTCAACTATATAACGTACACGCCCCCATTAAAAGAAAACGTGTATCTCGTCCCCTTAACCCATGGATCAACAACGAGTTACTAAACCTAATGGCTAGCCATGATGGAGCGTATAGAAAATACCATAGAGACCTAAAACTTAACCCCTCTGGATCCGGAGAGAGTTTTGAAGCGTATAGAGTTTCGAAACCGTAGCACTCAATCTGCACGTAAAGCCAAACTAAAATTTGCTTATGACACAATGATAAAAGAAAATCAAGGCCAATTGTGGAAAAGGCTAAAACTTCTCTGAATCAAAGGTAAAAAGCATTCTGCAAATGGTACACTTATGCACATTGTGCCTGACACGCTTAAAGAACATTTTTTTAAAATATAAACGCCCCAATAATACAGAAAAATTGGTTGCTTAATGGCAATGCATCTGCCCTAACAGCCAAACTTCGTTCTCCATGGCAGGTGTAAGCTCGCAGATAATTGAAAATGCTATCAATAGAATAAAATCCTCAGCCACAGGGGCAGATGAAATACCTCTGGAGTTAATTCGAAATATATTACCATATGTTCTTGTCCCAATTACCAACCTATTTAACCTATCAATTACCACAAGCACGTTTCCCACGTTGTGAAAAATAGCTCTAGTTCTACCTCTCCCAAAAGCAAAAGTCATATGACATTCGTTATGATCTTGACAATAGGAAAATCCAAATCAATCCAAAACAAACCTTGAACTCCTTGATTACAGTAAAGCTTTCCAATCTATAAATCAAAATATTCTTTTCTCAAACTATCAAGGATTTTCAACTTCTCAGACTCTTCTGTAAAATGGATTCAGAATTATTTAAATGGCCGTTCGCAATATGTATCTGTGTCTGGTGAAAACCTCCTCCTCGTTGAAACCTCTTCATCATGGTGTCCCTCAAGGTAGGTCCACTTCTTTTCTGCTTGTATATAAACGATTTGCCATCTGTATTGCAGCACTGTAAGTATCATCTTTACGCCGACGACTTCCAATTATACATTTCCGGCTACCCAAATGAGCTAACTACATCTATAGCCAAACTGAATGAGGACTTACAAATGATTATTCAGTGGTCAAATGATAATAGCTTGAATCTAAATGCATCTAAATCTTAATATCTTCGTATAGCTTCAAAACCTATCTTCTCGTCCCTTCAATCGTACTCGTTTCCTAATGTGCTTCTAGATGGAGTCGTTATTCCTTACTCGGTAGGTCTTATTTGGAATCAAAAACTAACTTGGACGGAATATGTCAACACTGTCTCTAGAAATGCCTTTGCCGTATTACATACATTGAACAGACTTAGAAATTTTCTTCCAATTTCCCTTAAGAAAACTCTTGTACAGGTGCTAGTAATGCCTCATTTAGATTACTGCAATGTGGTTCTTGCTAACCTAGATGAAGTACAGACTTACCGGCTACAACGCATTCATATTGCTTCTGTTCGTTTCATATTTAATTCTAAACGTTCTGACCATCTAACATCGTATTTCGATAGGCTGCAGTGGTTTGAAAGTCTCGGAATGAAGGGAATGGCATTCGTTACTTCTGTTGTTTAATTCTGTGTGTTCAGCAACCTCCCTACCTTTTACAGCATTTTAAGTTTCTGAGCGATCATCATAATCGCGATACTAGATCACGTATGAACCAACTATTTTCCATTCCCGACCACAACTCTTCCTAACTTTCTAAATCTTTTACGGTTTCGGTGTTCCGCAAATGGAATTCGCTGCCAATCTCAGAGAGTCAACTTCATTATCAAATTTTAAGTCTGTGCCCTACAACGACCTCTCAGTGCAACGCGACTAATAGTGGGTTTCATCAACCTTCATTGGAAATTCAATGAATCGTAAAGAAGTTTTAAGTACTTTGAAAACCATAAAACCATTAGATTCTTTAACTAATAATTCGTTGAGTTCTTGGGAAGTATTAATGAAGCCCACCGAAAAGACAATTTTAACTTTATTCTTTCCAATTGTTAAATGTTGACCATGTCCATAACTGTGTCATGATTTAATAATATTATTTACTTCTGTGGTGTTTCTAATGGTGTAATTATCTATATTTGCGTATTTTTGTAGTGTGAATGTGTGTTTTTGTTTGTGTGTGAGGAGTATCCTATAATAACTCGATTGTCTTAGTTTGTAGTTTAGTCCACTTTTATTTTCGCTTTCTTTTTTATCATTAGTTTATAGATTTATTATTATTGTGTTTTTTAAATGACATTTTTAATTACATTGTATTGAAGGTTGAGTGTAAGAAAAGGCCGTGATGGCCTTAACTTCGCCATATAAAAAAGACGAAATAAATAAATAAAATAAAAATCGTCTTGAACTCAACCATGAAACACGTCACTGTCCCACTTCGTCTCCCTACTCAATCACAATTCAATACGAACCTTCCATCTCCCACATTAGATCAGTTTCTAGCATTTTTTACCATATTATTTCAAAACATACATCCGTTTGCTCGTGACACAATCCTTTCCCACATCCAAGAAGCCGCACAAAACATTTTTAAAGTCAAACTACCCCAAGGGTTACTCATATACTTGTATACCAGGTCTACCGCAAGATATAGTTAGCCGCGGTATTACGAAATTAGTATTGATACAATGAAGAATCCTTGTACTACGAACACCAAGACGTCTACTAGTATGAGTGAGGTGATTAAGACGTTGAGGGGTCCACTTCAACTTCTAAACCCATTCGTTCGACTCATACAGTTATTACAGTATTTAACTGCCATATGGCGATGAATTTCTAATGGTCACACGCCTTCATTCAACAAAAATATATACATCTTATGTAATTGCTACCCACCATCCCGTGCGCGAACCAGGCGTTCCAGCCCCAACTATGAATAGTTCAAGGATACCTCCACAAAACAAGATACATATAACAATCACGGTCGTAAGTTACATTTTTATACCACTTTTCTGGTGTATTGGAATGAGGTTTTATATTTCGATTTGCTTCTAACCTATCTTGAAATTTTACCCAGAATTTTGTACGAGAAACACAATTTGAAATCACACCGACTGAGTCGTTACCCTACAACCCCAACAAAATGCAATACAGAACCTCAATACCACTCATGATCTAACATCTGTTGAGGCATAGACCTGACAATAGGGGTCTGGAGCAATACAGAGTATTGACTAAGAGAAGGTGAATTTATTGCAGTTTGTGCGTAATATCTTAACATGATTACCGTTCATATGGCCGAAAGTTACACATGAAACTTATCACGGCAGTGTTACTCACAGTACTGCGCGCTCCTCAAGAAAACAAAATTATTTTCAGAATAGTCCTGATGCATCAGCACACAGTGGGTCAAATCAAGAAATAGTTGGCCAAAATAGATTTTGAGAACTGTGAAGAAATATACAAAATCGATGATAGTATAGTAGCTTAGTGAACAAAGTAAGATGCCTTCCATGTGCAAACTTGTTTGGACAGCTGTGATAATGTACACATGGCTGCAAAGTGCTGATGTGTATTAACTCGTTCTTACATGAGTTGAAATGTACGGGAAGGTGCGGAGCAAAGGAAATGTTAAGAAGTGATCACGCCGAGTAATTCATGTCTGTAATTTACGTTTTAAAGTACAGATCTCTGTGACGTTGGAAAAAATTCGACCTGTACTCAAAATATGCGTACACTCTATTCCTTACTACATTGATCCTGATCCTGAAACGGGTACGCCTCACCGAGCCCATACTTTGCATGGTGAAGAATGCGGATAGAACAGAGGATACTTCTGACGTAGTTCCACAGGAAATAGATGAAGCTCCCAGAAGGTTTTGCTCTGGAAAATCTCTCAGATGGGATAAATCCAACGGAACGAAGATCCGATTCTGAAGAATTGTTCGGTCTGGTTAGCTTAAGATTTTAACCTTCCCCCAAAGCATAGTGAATTAGAGAATAAACAGTGAAATACACACGAGTTCCAAAGATAATGGAGCTTTAGGTAGATCAACCAAAATCGGGAGGAAGTGGAACCAGAGTAATACTGCCAGAAGATTTTGCCAAAAAGTCCGACCAGTGCTAGTATTTCATAAAACGTTTCTACGTCATTCTGCAAGATATCTCTCGTGTATATCACATCAATTCGGATGTGTTCCATACGTAAGCAGTGGAAATGGAGAGATTGTTTGTACAGCTGTATCCGTGGTTCTACATGCCACCTAGTGTCCACAAAACATTTATTCAAGGATATTTCAAATGTTCTCCTTACGATAGACTAGTTATCGGAGGAGACTCAAGAAGCCAGGAAAAAAGATCTTAAGGATGTCTGAGAAGGGAACACTAGAAACCTGTCCAGAGTTGTGACGGATGAAGACCCTTTCCATTTGATGCTTATTTCTTCTGGTCTACTAATATCCAGCAACAGAAATTAAATATCCAAGGAGACTTAACAATTTATTGTGAGAAGATGCCATCAACATTCTAGCAGCTCCTGCAGCTGGAAAGAGTATAGTGATTTACATTAAATGATCTAGCTTGTGTGTTTCGACTCTTATACTACATTTGATAATTTTCATTCGTTTTGCGTACCAATTTATTACTAATCAATTAACCAGATCTCAGGCAAAGCATAACATGATATCCAAAGATGAAATGGAGGCAACTTCCGATTTTTTCTGCACATCAAGCCTCTGTAGGTACATATACAATTGATATTAAAGAGTGAAAAGTATGTGACTGGACCGGGGATCGAACCCAAAGGTCCCGGGTTCGATCCCCGGTTCAGTCACATATTTTTCACTCTTTAATATCAAGGTTGAATGTTTGTTTTGTTCTAATGCACAAAAATCTGACAACGGCTTACTCATGTGAGTA
>JAGDQP010026839.1:0-25522 GCA_022664845.1 Lepisma saccharinum
CCACCGCCACCAACCCTAAGGCTGTTGCCAGCTCGCGCCAAGTTCCTTTGTTCCTGTTACATGCTGTCACCAAGGAACTTGGCTCATCCGTCTCCCATTTCACACCTTTTTAGGGCTAAAGAACTTGGCTCCACTTTTTGCACCTCTGGTGTTTTTGTTCGGATTGACTTTTCTGTAATAGAACACTTTATTTTTCTAAAAAACAAAACAAAAAACCGTTACCTCGCAACAATTCATCATTCAATATATATATATATATACTGTATATATCCATTAAAATTTAAATTGTTAATCTTACTTATTTGAGTTAGTTTGAGTACCACAGCACAAGTTTCAGATTTTTGTCGATTTTTGGCATTCTGGATCACTGTGCATTGGACCGACTTATTTTTTATTGCCCCTCAACTGCCTACTTGGTGGAGGCCATCCCAGTCACCATCGGGCAACCTCTTTGACGACAACCTCCACAAATCTAGATGTCGGCCCACCAACATGTGGCGGCATTTTGCTCATGGGGTTGTTCACGTGTCTTCATGAATTGCATCAGTTGACGTCACTGGTGAAATTTATGAAGAGCATGGGCCGAGAAAATTTTAGGTGGGCCAAGGCCCACCCAGGCCCATCTTTGGCGCCGCACATGCCTCCAGATTTTTCCCTTCACTTGCAGCCTTTCTTGTCCATGTTGTTCTAGCAAACCAGTTGTTTCATTACTCCATACACCGAAGTTTTGTCTAAGTTAACATCCTTGATACTTTCCACTTTGATATTTCAATATACAAAGCTATGTCCTGCAGAACCTGAACCGCTTATAAATCCAGTCTAACATGTCAAAAGTCATTTGTTCCAATATTTGCACCTTTAAAACGCACAAGAGATCAAACATGATATTCAAGGCATGCGAAAGATTTACAAGAAGTGAGCTTTTTTACAGTGTAGAATTCAGTCATTGTGAATTGCTGAAATGAACCTGGTTTTAAACTTACCCGTAACGCTTTTAATTAATATTGAAATAATTGAAATACTGTTGAGACTATAATTCTACTTAAACAGAAAACTAAGAAATAAATTTTCCTTATTCTACCAAATATTTATCACATAAACAAGGTTCCTTGATTATAATATAGTCTAAATAGCTAGATCTAATCTCTTTGGATAAACTAAAAGAAATAATCGATGCATAATTGAAATACAAAGAAAAGTATTTCTAAAAATGTAAAATTATATTATTTATGAGAGGATAGGACGGGTACTTCAATTTATAGATAATGTGTATGATCTTGTGGGCTTGTGCCACTATGAATATCACATCAACCATCCATATCACACTCTGGAACATAGCTGTTACTTTTTTGTCTGCTAGTTGGTACAGTACAAGAAATGGAAATCGTATGTTTCGTTAACAACCGGTTCGCTAACCAACCAAAATTTCAACATGTTCGGGCTTGCCGGCTGAATATCACAACACTGTATAATTAATTGTGTTGACAGGTATTTAACCATCTGTCGCTCTGTAGAAAGAAAGCCTCTATGAAAAATAATACATTTCGTTATGTCAACATGGACAATCCTGACAAAAGCAGGTTTCGATCTATGTTGCTGTAGCTATGGGTCTCGAGTCTATAAAGGATCCCTGGAACTTGCTTTTGTAAGTAAAGTTATTTAATCATTTTGGCTCTGGAGTGTCAGCTTGCTCGTTAGACTTTCAGGACAGAATTAAAACGTTTGCTGGCAAAAGCTGATGGGAAGTCCTTCCGTAGTAGGCATATGCTCTTTCTCATTAAATACAATCGTTTGTTAAGAAGAATTTGCAATGAACGATTAACTCCTGCGTTTTTTCTGAAGTGTTGCCTATTTTCAAACAAAATCCTGTAAAATATATACAGTGTTTGATTAAAACTTTGGGACATATTAAATATATGTTGTTGTTTTTTAAAAAAATATTGACCTTTCGATATAATATTATATTGGCATGATTCTAACATCACTTGTTTACAAAGACAAATTCTGTAGTGTTTATAAAGTGGAATATATATAAAAAAATCTCTTCTCTAGACACAAACTAACGGGTGGGATCCTCTTGGATCTTCGCGATGCAACAGATCAGGAAATTTGGTTAGAAGAGGAGCCGAGAAGGGTCCTAAGTTGTTTCCACTGGTCTTAACACAGACATTACATCTGTTGCCAATGTATGAAGTGATATTATATTTGAATTTGTATTTATTTAGATCTTTAGGCGGCTGGCTCACGTCGGGATAGGGTAGGGGAAGGATATGGGAAGAAAGTCAGTCAGGGCCTAGTTTGAAGATACCGTCCCGGTATTAGTCTAGTGTAACCTAGGAGAAAATCTCTATCGGGATGAACATTTCCATAACTATCCGTTTGCTAAGCCAGCGCTCTACCAACAGATTTACGGTTGCTCAGTATGTGGTGACAATAGGATATAATGAACAAGTAACATGATTTAGGATTTGTACTAGAAATACAGGATAAAGATATTAAGGTGAAGTAAAAATTCAAGACTCCATTTACTTAATTCTTGAACGTATTTATTATAAAACGACAAGAGAAACCATTCATCCATCAAGTACACAATGGTTCGAAATCCACTTTAAAGTGTAGGTCTCATTCTCAGCACGTCTCCATCCTATATAAGGGAAACCACCACCATCAGTTCACCTTTGCTACAGTAATAAACCTGGTAGAACTCCAATCATCATAACAATAATCTACTTCTAATTAAAATGAAACGTTAGCAATACAGGAAACTCCAAAGAGTGAGAGAAAATAGAAGTTTGATGTGTTCTCAATTAATCTAACTACACACAAAAACTAAGTTTACCAAGATTAATGATGCTTCGAAATACCAGCGACTCTTATGCATTTATCTTCGTTTACATCATATAAGCATGCGAAGACCGTCGAGAATCCAATCCAGGATTTATCACACTAGAGACGAATAAATTAGCAATTTGGCTTCAGAGAAGTATGTACTAACTTTGATGGAACAGTTCTTGTGCAATCGATGAATTGATTGGCTCTGTTGTAATTTCGGATTGAAATTACGGACCATCAAAAGAGATTAGAACAAAACCATTAATTTTTCGACTGATCCAAACAAACATTGATGATAGTTATTCAATATCTCCAGACAAACAACAAACCCGACAGAGCTTAAACACTGAAAACATGACCGTCCGGAGCAAACGAACTGACTTGAACAGAACCTAACCGAAGATTCGGTCATTACATCGCTAACACGACATGGGATTAAAGTACATGTAACATTAGTAACCTAAATGAAACAGTCACAATATTTCTGAATTGTAATTAATATTTGGTACAGACTGGAATATGTTTAAGCTGAAATTGAATTAAACGGAGGGAAGGATGCAGGAAGTAGTCGATCACGACCTCAGTTGAAGGTACAATTCCAAAAGTCCTGCTAAAACTTCAATCGCAATTGCCAGTCGCTGGCATCGAACCCACCCGAATGCGAAACCAACGCTCCATCAACTGAACTACGGATGCTTGGTACCCGGAAATCGAGTTACATCCAATTTAATCCTAAGTACTTGTGACGACCAATACGTTGAAGTGAATTTGCTATGTGGTTATTGTGAATGTGAAATTTCATGTGAGGATTGCGGAATTGTAAAATCTTCCACGAAGTATTGCAATACTGTGGTACCTTACTTCTTTTATGGACCGGGAAACTGATTACGAGATAAAGTTGTGAAAGGTGATTTTGGACTCCTTTTCAGGTGAAAATTGATACGAAATATTCTTAGTAAGTATTTCACTTTGTACATTTCTTTATCTTATAATATTGTCCACAATTTGTATAGGCCTAAGTTTGTAATGAAATTCCAGAAAACAGTTCAAAAGTCCTCTTAGTACAGGATCTAAAATACTCTTAATTCAACCTTTAAATTAAAACCTTAGAAAATAGAACTGAGACAATAATCTACATCGTAAATTAATATTTCTGTTATTAGCGTGACGTAACTTCTTCATCACTATTTAAAAAGTAAGACTTTATTAGTTTTGGTTAAGAGTATATTCATCGAACTTAACCTTTGTTAAAAAGAAAACCTTAAAATCTTGAAACAGTCTTACGTGACAGAATCATTATGCTCGACAACCTCTTTGCGTTCCTTTAATTAACAGTTAAATCTTATTTCTGGTTGTTCTTTTCTTCTTTTTTAGAAAAAGATTACTGTCTTTCTCTTCTTGTAGTACTTAAATTATTGGTTGTTGAGATTCTGTAAAACAACCGAATTCAGAATCGAGCAATACTTGGAATTTTATATAAGAGCGAAAATGGAAATATTCCCGCAAGGTTTTGCCAAGGTCACTGAAGAGAAAAGAGTGAACGAGAATCATTTCGCTATAACAAGAAAGAAAAAAAATGAAAGAAAAGATCGCGCACGCTATTGACAAGAAAATAACAGTGATTCTTTCTTGTTCATCTGTTGAAATCTCCCAGTTACATAAATACGGAAAAGAGATAGGAACTAAATGCTTAGTTCGATGCCGAGAAACCTCTAATTCTTTCCAATGTCAACCATATTATATAGTTCACCGTATTCTTCGTACGAAGAACTTGTGACGTGTTATATATTGAAAGTGAAGCTGAGGGGAGAGGGGGCTCTAGAAGAAAGGCCACAATTTATGTCACTTAAAAAATTAGGAGTGCTCTGAACTTTCGGTCACGTGAAATAGATAATTTACATGAGATCATGAATCACGTTTGAATTTTTGAATTCGAAAGTGAATTTGAATTCCTGTGAATTTGAATTTGACACTGAATACTACTCGACGTTGAATACACCTCGACATTAAAATGGCCCTTCTTCGCCTTTACATCCTGCTGAAATAGAAATTAGATTATAAAATTTCACAAAGGGTTGGTTATCTCTTTTTCTCTCTTAGAAAGTGAAATTGGAGTGACGGAACTATATTCATATCATTTCGTTTAATTTGCCAATGCTATCTTCAAACAATCTGGTTAAACTTTTGCATGCAATATTAAGTAAAGAACAGAAATCATGTGTTAGCACTGATCTTTACGCTGTCTGTTACACAGAGATTTACACGGCAAAGCTCAGTCAATGTCTTGAAACAAACTATATTGAGTTTTAATACATATTAGTAGCTTAAGTGTTACCAAAATATTCATTCCACTCGCTTACCTTTATTCATATTTTAGTTCATCTTTGGGTCCCAATGTTCCCAATGGTAACTTTTGCTTCGTTCTAATCCAGGGATTCTGGGTTTGATTCCCGGTAGGGACACAGGGGGTTTCGGAGCCTATTTTAAAATTTTAATCCGTTTATTAGAACGTAATCTTTATGCGATGAAAGGCAATGGCAAAAAAAAAAACAAAAAAAAACATCGGTCCAACTTGTCTGGGGACTTTCGGCTCATGGACCAGGCTGAACACACATCATGAACATCATCTTTGAATTACAGCATAATTAATTAAGAATTCACGTAACCAACAGGTCATGTTTTCGACATATCTGATCTAAACATTTCAGCAAACGTGTGCTATTTTAATTTCTTACGTTAGGTGATGAAGGAAAGTTTCGGACCTGGTATGAATTCAAGAAACCACGTCTTCATTCGCCGGTATTACTGACGAGAGCTCAAATTTGTCAAGATCATCTGCCCCCAATTTTCAATACAGGAATATGAACGATTACTACAAGATACTCTGAGATACTCTGCAACTGTTTGGTACTAATTTCAAATTTGTTCCGGGCTTTACAAGTTGACGCTTCCTATTTTATCTAAGGAAAGTGTCACTAGTCTATATGGTTTTCTAACCTGCGTATCTATCATATAAATTTATATAAACATGATGATTTGCTAACTTCAGATTTTGGCCATTCAAGGATGAATACCTACATGCGTAATATTTGGCTTCATAATACGCTGAAAATATCATAGTCTTACAAGGAATTTTAACGTGCCAAAATGTTGTTAAAAGGTTTGAATTGCGTAATAACTCAATAATACTAAAATTTGATGTTTTCTGAAATTTTTGACAAGTAATTTTAGCCATGAACTTAATTTTGAATAGTAATTTTATAGCTTTGTACTAGAGCAGCAGTTTATCTTCCAATATGCTATACGACGTCCGTCATACTAAAGGAGTAACATGTTACAACGATGCGCTGTACAACATTTTTTAATATTTTGTACCCTGCTGCAGCGAGAAGCGGCGTATTTTATTCTATTTGGATATGAATTGTACGGATAATTCAAGTATTACGTAAGCGTTGAAGGTGGGAGGTTCAGAACAATAGAAAGTAGAGGTTCAAATTTAGCTTAATTTATCTGAAAATGGGGAGGGAAAATCCAGAACAATACTTACATAAGCTTAGCTTAAAACATATTAGTGTATAGATTTAAATATTCAAACAGTGTTTTGGACTACGATAAATAGACTATAAGAAATTTGGCAAGTATTACGTAAGCATAAGGGAAAGGGGTCGGGTATTTGCTTACAAAGGGGAAGAAGTCTAAAATTATTAAAAATATGCTTACGGAATACTTGAAAGTTCCCTGGTACGTATCTTCGCGCCACTTGCTTCTCCAGAGTTTCCATGACGTGTATCATACATAACGATAGAAAAAGTTACAATGATGCGCTACCATGTACTGTTGTGTATTTGCCAGATTAAGGCACGTCACTTTCGGCACCTTTGATAGAAAGGAATATCACAACAGAAGTTATTTTTTAATAATGTCAACCATTTTGTGGTATAACACAAAAAGCAAGAAGATACGATTTTTTTTTCTAGTTTATCGTTGCTATGCAATCAACTGTAAACATTAAAAAACAACTGCAGTTCTTGTACGACTTTTCTTCACATAAAATACGTGAACATTTTTGGATCACTTCTGTGCTCTTTAAATATGTAACGGTGTGAACAAGCGTTAATAAACGGCTCTGGTTTTCTAAGAACGAAGTGAAAGGGTTTGGTGGAGCAGGGATAGAAGCCGGGCCAACAAAGTAATGGCCTTAACTAATGAAATCACAGTACAACCATTACGATATTTTTACAAGATTCAAGAAGATCAATGCATAGACTCATCAGCCCAGAAAGACTTAATTTTTCAGTGAAGTTTTACAGGATCAACACAACATCTCGTTACCGTGTTTCTTGCTTTTTGAACCACACTATTCTAGTTATTTATTATGTAGTTCTCCAATTACCCTTACAGTGGGCGATGTTGAGAACCCTCACGAGAATCGAATTCGGACCCATTCGCACTTAAATCTTGGGCATGAGAGTGCATATGAAACTCGTAGTGAATAGAATACATAAAAGTGTATACAATGTTAACGTGCACGTGAGAAGTGCATGAGAATTGTACTAAATTCACCTTCAAAAAGTAACGTAAAACTTACAGCATCTATTGTACGCTTTTTTGTGTACAAAACCAAGACGATTTCAGTGAAGAAATGTATTTTCTTACAGTGTATAAACTTGTCTATAACAACAATGATTATTTTTCAAAGGAAGAAGACGCAAGTAATATCTATGACAAGAAGCGTGGAAAAATAATGATAATGTAATAAACATTGTTATCACTATTGCTTTGTTTGACCTTTTCATTATATAATGATCTCCCAAGAGAGTGAGAGGCTCCTGATGCATATTGTCAGGTAAAAGATATATGGTTTAAGAATGACTTTACGTGAAGCAGTAGTAACAATTCTATATAATGATCTTGAGCAAAGAAGTTGTATAATAAAACACAAAGAAAGAAGGAAGATGTCAGGGAGTGATAAAAGAGTCTGTGAAGGACGCACGATCCCGCAACAACAAAAATATCGTACAATATTATTGTCAGCATGTGTTTTTTTCCTCTGCTTTTCATGTAGCGCTATTCTTAACAGCAATGACGAAGGTCACGGCCTATGTTGTTCTGTTGTTAACGGCTTATCTATCTTGGCTTCGTCACATACTCCTCTCTGCCATTCTTAACATATTGGCGCTAATATGTGAGAATATCGCTATGACTAGTTGAAGGAAGTCCGGGAACGACAACATGACTTTAATCCTTAAGGCTATAATTTTCTATTCGACAAGAATAAGCGATAAGAGCTAGTAACGGATCTATCTGATAACGCGTGTTTGGTCAGAAAATTACAGGCTGAGGGCATTTAATTTCGTATTTTTCACCGAAAACCATGATGGAGAAAGGCTAGACGTTACTAACTTCCCCAGAAAAATTTATTTTGATTGATTACGGATAATAACGCACATGTTCTTTATCTCTGTAGAAAACCTTTTCATATCTCCGAAACACATATTGGATATAAATTACTTGGAAATCAGATAACATAAACATCTTTAGATGTTATTTTCTTTAGAGTAATTCCAGAAGAGTTGTATCAGCAGGAAAGATGTACCAGTCGCACTAACAAATAGAGAGCAACATTAACCAGTTACAATTGTTAGTTTTTAGTTGTGTAGCCAGAGAATGTAGATGTTAATACTTTAGTTGTGTAGCCAGAGCATGTAGGCTGTTTTTACCTCTTGATCTAAAGTATACTTATACAAGAATCTGTTTAAATCGAATTTGCACCTTTAATTTTGTGTGGTTTGTTGTTTACCTACCAGAGGACTTGTGGAAGAACGTCATTAACTTCTCATGATTCATTAAGTCACGTGGTGCGGCATCTCTCCTGAACAAAGAGGACAGATATCCCTGGTGAGGAAAAGGAGAGATGCTGCATTCAATTCATCTCATGATTCCCTGTCTGCAGAAACGAACTGAAATCAGGGGAGAAGATCAAAGTTCTTCCTCGTGGAATTAGTGAAGACAGACATGATGATGAACTTGAGACTTGAAAATATTTCGTTTGCGGTAGATGATGAGAACACCAGCTTAAATAGATTAGAAGATTCTTGTAAACAGCTTCAACAACTTATTGGATTCAATGCATTGACTGCAAGTAGTGTACCCTTGATACGTGTGCGATGAACTAGAAAGAAGTATGTAAAACACATTGAAAGGACGATATGAAGAATCGTGGACTTTCAAGGTTAGGAAGAAGTAACAAAATGGCACTTCAAAATAAAGGGATATTTTGGTCATGTTTTGTAGATTAATTTGAAAGTTGTAGATTCGCTTTTGAAAAAAAAAAATAATAACACTTGATAACATGCAGAGTACAAATGTCTAACACCCCTAAGTTTTGTGCGTTACATGTAAGAAATGCCTAGCTAAGAATATCCCATTTGATTGAAAAGCTTTTTTATTCCTATTTTTGTATTGTATGAAAGGTACTATTGTTTTTTTTACACTGTATTCGTAATCGAGTAAGTTTATTTTCCTGTATATGATTACTTTTTATGGAACATAAATTTTTCCATTGATAGTTTCACCTGGGCTTTTAGGAGATATGGCCAAAAGGACTCTTATAGAAAGGCTGCTTGAACCTCAACGTGCAGATATGAAATATTACACATGTAATTATTTGTGACAGACAACTTAATTTACAATACATATTATGTGTTTCTAATAGATTTTAGTGATATGAAAAAAAATGTGATAGCAACTCTACCTTACGTGGGTCAATTCTCCATGACTATATACAAAGACATTGTGAATGGTAACACATGAAACATACACAGAAGAAAATGACGTTACTATAACCGGGGCTCAAACGTGGATCTCCCAGCTGATGGTTGCGTTTTCAAGTCACTATATTATCACGACACCACCAATTTTTCTGTGCACGTGGAGCATTTCTAGTGGTTTTAGATAAACCAGCTACTTACTGTTGGTGTTGAAATTAAGGCACTCAACTGACAGATCCAGGTTCGAGTCTCGATCACGACGACCACCGATTTTTCTCTGTGTGTGAAATATTACCACGCATGATGTCTTCGTGTAAAGAAAATACGTAATTATTATCTAATTTTCTTTCAGTGCAAGGTTTGCAGGAATATTAATCACAAAGTATTCCACGTGTGGTGGATTGCCTTGATTTTAACACTAGTAGCTAGTTCAACTGAGGTACAAGGAATACTATATACACACAATAAAATCAAGGCAATAGTAATAACTACAATAGTGCCGTGGTAGTATAATAACTACAATATGCAAACTGTAACTAAATCTAGGTTCGAATCTAGCTCTCAACAAAGATATTTTCTCTGGTGTTTTTCAATAAATTTCTTTGTGTATAATTCCTTTCGCAATGAAATCAAGAATATATAAATAGCTGACTGAATGATTTTTCTTTATTTAGTTTAATTTGCTGGGCTAAAATTATGTTCGGCTATTACATTTAAATCAGAGAATAAGAGCAAAACAAAAACTCAACGGACTGTAAATAATGCAGTTCATAAGGGAAGTGAGACGTATAGATATTACCTTATCAACCCTATAAATAGCTAGATATACTACATACAAAACACAAGCGTTAATAGTGAAGAATGAAAGGAAAATCGGATGTTTTGGATTCCAGAGAGTTCCGTTTAGCTCAGAAGGTCCCTGGAATATCCCCAATGAAATTTACTATTACTTATCAATAGTATTAATAAGGAAAACGAGGAAAAGGAAGAAATTATAGTTTATTCTTGAATGTAATTTTTATTCCTGATAATACTTGCACAACAATTTGGACATTTTGATTATGAAGATTTGACTTGAGCCATTTTAAAGTTTAATGCTTTATAAGGTCGATTTTGGTATAAAATTAAATTTTCGTTTATATTCTTATTTGTCTTACTACTTTATGAAGAACATTCATGGTTTTCCAAATGACTCTGTACCATACCATATCCTGCATAAAAGGAAAGACCAATGCAATGTCAAATGAATCAAAGATGAACATGAAGGATATAATTTAATTTAATTTTTGAGTTTTTGTTTCCGAAAAGACAGTTGTGAACTTTTCTATTACTTTGGATTTTCCCATTACGGTTGTTAAAATGACAGTGAATAATTTTAATCAATTACAACACACTGGTAATCGACACTTACTCACTCTCCTTTTCGCCAAACGCGTTGTTTACTTTGAGTCAAATAATAAGTTTTCGTCTCAAGCGTTTGCTGCTGGAACAAATTATATGAATAGAAAAAACAAATGTTAATTGCACAACTGAACATCTGCATTCTATGTCGTTTGATAGTTGATTATTACTTTAATTGACTGTGTTAAACTATTTGTCCTTCGGGGACAATTTTCTTGTACATCTCCTTTTTGCAGATCCGTTCTTATATTATCGCTGTTGAAGTTAGATTTGTGCAGTGAATTTGTAAGTGAACGTTTCTCTTCCGTTGTAGAAGGTGAAAGTTTACCAAATATTTTATTTTGTGTGATCATTTACATAGTTTACCAAATTAAGTGAGGGAGAGCGGACTTTGAAATAAATAATAAATATGAGACAGTTTAACGGCAGACATTTTTTTTATCAAAATTAAATCTGATTTTGAAAGCAATACCATGGAATCAGATTTCATTACCTTCGTTTACCCTTTCTTCTACACAGAAGTTTTGATTTTAATATTAATATCATAAGAAAAGTTTTCAAATTATCATATAACTAGAAACTTTTTATATTTCCACAGTATTATTATATTTTCATTTCCTTTCTTCTTTTACTGTATAAATTATGACGTATACTATATTATATTTACAATTGAAACTTTACAAATATTTTATTCTAGGAAAGTTTTCAGAGTTGAGCTGACGATTTTGGACGAGTCGTGGTGGTATATCGTCATGGCGGAGAACTTCCTGCAAAGCAACTTGAGCTTCTTCGTTCTTACAATTTTAAAATTAAAATCAAACGAAGGACAAGATCGATCTCCGATAACTAATACTTTTTTTTTTAAGTGTACATCGAACGCGTGATCTCCGATTTCTAGGGCAAAAAATGTACTCATGAGGTTTAATCACTGTGCTAAATTTGGTATTTGTGGCTACCACTACTTTGCAGATCTTGAGGAGTCATAGCGACATTTGGGCCTTCGCTTGCGTAGCTCAACCAACTACCCGCGTATTAACGTAGACGGAAATAGAAGAACCATACACTTGTCGAAAAATTATTTTTCTTCTAGGGCAATGGGCACATTTATTTATTTCAGTGTATGTTTCAACTTTCAGGCACCACCAATGTAAAATATCCTTTCTTATATTTAAAATATCCTTTCTTATATTCAAATTATCCTGTCTGATATTAAAAAAAACTTCCTTATGTTCAAAATAGCCTTTCTTATATTCAAATTAGCCTGTCTTATATGCAACCCAAATAACACAGCGTCGTGTTGGGTTGCATAAGGAGTCCTTGTGATTCCGGAGTAAAAAATACCTTATGTTCTGGTCCAAATTTTGGAATGGATGAAAAGAAAAGATGTATAAGTAAGTATTTAGACAATTTTTTGTTAAGTGGAGAAATGAAAACTAACAGTCACATATGTTTTAAGAGGGGAAAAATAAATCATAGCAAGTGACGTCACAACTAGCGCCACTATCTTTGTCAGTAAGTGTAATAGGTGTTACATGGAATATGAAAGGTAAAGTGAAGTTATTCGCTCAACACTGTGCCTACAACTGGGCATGTATGTACTTTGCGTTAGTGAGTGATGTTTGCATGTCGGTTCATTTGAAAATTAAACAATTGTTGTTTCTGATATGAAAAGAATTTTAACTCATAATACAAAAAGATAATTTAAGAATAAATGACAACAACCTACTCGTAAATCGTACTCTTTATTGTATGAAAACTGTTTTCTTCTTTAATTAATTTACAATATTTGGTGCGATTACCAGTTAATTGAAGTGTTATTGAAATGCTACTTTCGGTTTCCGAAAGGAAGATTGTAACCAAATTTTGAACAAAAATACGAATTTAATTTCGAACAAAAAACAAAATACGAATTGAATTTGTGTCGAAAAAAGCGGAAACCAGAGTTTGAACGAAAACACCAAATATTAGGGGTTCAAATGAGAATATTAAACGCCATGGTTTGAACGAAAATACCAGAAACCGGAATATAGTGCTGAAAGACGAAAACAACCATTTAAACAAATATCCAATAATCTAGGTTTGAGAGCAGGGATGATTTTCCTCTTATTTTAAAACCCGGTTTTACCCTTTTGCCCAATTTTTTCAGGACTCATGCAATTGTATTACTGTTTCACATAGAGTGATTTATCCGCACTCCTTTCACACCCCCTAATTCCTCCTTAATCACAGTACTAGACCTGCACACTCTCAAATATAAAATACGATCTCCAAAACAGCGGCATTTAACGTCACGTAGCGTAAATGAACATATCTAATTACACCTCCCTGATCTGAAAAAATCCCCAACAGGCCTTGATCTGTCTTTGCCTTTATTATAGACTCATTTACGAGTCTAGATTAAGCGTTTAAGAACATTTTGTGTCATAAGCATTTAATAGTCCAGAAAACAGAATTTGTTCTCTTCACCTGAAGGCAGTACTTCATGCAGTCTCTGAAGTGATAAGTGATAACAAACAGCTGATTTTACTGTTACTACGGTTGACAGTGACTTTTGTGGAAAGTCTAAAACTTGACAGGAATTTATATTCTGCTCTCTGTACATTAATACATCGTCATAGTAGAGTGGCGCCAACTTTCAGCTTTTGGTCGTCGGTTTCGAAACTCCCCCGAATATTGCTATTATTGTTGTAGACGAGAAATCAGGGCTTTCACCTTAGCTGTGAGAGAAACACCTCCTTCTGGACAATTTGGTTTCCTGTTTGTTCAAACTCCGCCTAACAACCTATCTCACCAGACTCAAACTTAGAAAAAGTCGGCAACTGTTTCTAATTCCCCTAATCTCTGTATCATTAACCGGATTTTTTTAGAAATTTTTCAAGTGGCGAAATGCCTTTAAAAAAAAAAAAAGGAACCGTAAGGTGCAACTGAAATTCAAAAGATGCACTTAATTATTTAAGGCAAAACATCGATATTAAAAAAATACGACGGGTTTTGGATTTAGATAATTCATGTAGGCTATTTCCAATTGAGATAATATGTCATTAATTAGTTCTTTGTAGAGATTATGACAACCCATTAAACTCAATGGTCAGAAATGGAAAAAAAAAAAGAGCAAAATGAACACAAGAAAAGGAAATACGTATCGGTAATACTATTAACAATTACAATCATGTATACGAAAAGGATTTTTTTCTTTAATTTCAGAATGTAATCTCTGATCGCATTGTTTACATATAATCATCACACCTTCCGACTTTTCTTCTCTTTATAATGTGAGAATATCAAGAGAAATAGTCTTATAAGCCTATGCGTAATAATGGTAGACTAACACAGCAAAAAGTTTCATCCGGTTTCCTGGAGAAGGTCAGCACGGAATTTTCCTTCCATTGCTGACAAGGATAAGAAATACTGACAGAAAATTTCTCACTCAAACAGAAGAATAAACGGGTGAACCCATTACGATTTGTAAACTTCCCTTTACACTTCAGTTGGCATTACATGGTATACGTAATACACATATCTGTTAGTTAATCAAAGTAAAAAGAAAGTATTGGTAAACGTTTCAATTTTCAAAAAATATTTAAACAAATAATTCTCAAAAATCTATAAACTGTTATTTAAGCTGATTATTATTTAGACCAGTGATGCCCAACCTTATTTTACGCAAGGGTTACATTCAAATTTAGCACGATCTTCGCGGTCCAGAACATCCTCTGACATATATAGCATACAAATCGTACGCGTTGTTTATTTGCGTTAATATGGCAAACGTAAGAAATGTGTCCATTATGTGGAGGACTGGAAAGGCAAAATCCGCAAGCCGGATCTGGATCGCGGGCCGTAGGTTGAGCATCACCGATTTAGACTATATTCCAGTCAAAATTATTGCGTGTATTTCAATTTCCTCTTTGGTTAAATCACTCTTGAACTTTCTTGAACATTTTTCTTTATTTCTTCCTCACTTTATTCTATTTTACTTCTTTGGAACTATTTCAGTAATATTCCTAACTGTGGTACTAGTGTTGGTTGAAATTATTTATGGCCTTCAGAGATCTAAGGCTAAGACCGGGATAGGGAGGGGTGGATGCGGAAAGGTGTCGGTCAAGGCCTAAGTTGAAGATGCCATCCTGTCATTTGCCTGGTGTGACTGAGGAAAAACGGTAGATAAACCTCAGTCAGGATGGTCGGCCGCTGTGATTAAACCCACGACCTCCCGAATGCTAAACCACTGAACCACTACTACTGTTGGAAATTGTGTTTTAATTAATATACAGAACTAAAATCATCAAGTAACCAGAGCAAAAACAGGTTTGCCGGGTTAACACGTTCGTCGGGTCAAGTTTTGGACCTTGCGTAGGACCTGGTGACACGATTACGGCGCGGTGGCCTGAAGGCAAAGCATAATTTTAAATTCTTTCCTTATTATATACACTGTTGCGTTTGAACAGTGTTTCTTTGAGAGTGATAAGGAACGGAAGTTTCACCCTCGAGAGCACGAAAAATTCGACGCCGAAAAGTTCGGAACAATTTGATATAGAAATAGTCTCATAGCGACGGAAAGAACGAAAGCACTCCCGGACATGTGCAAAGAACCCCGTCGGAATGGTTATTCTGAAAGAATTTGTGAATTTCACATATTGTTTGATTCAGGAACAGGAACAGGAACAGGTCAAATGAGGTCAAGACAGGGTCATCGGATTGGATCATCGATTCAATTGGGTCAATATTGGATCTTAGGGTGATCAGGCCACATAGTCATTTGGATTAAGACCGGGCTACCGAGTCAATCGGGTCAAGTTCCACTCCGGGTAGCCAGGTGATTTATGTCTGAGTCACGCTGGGTCAGCAGCAAGTAACACTAAATAAATGTTTCATCGTCTTTTCATGATCTGAAACATTAACTCCAAACCCTAAAAATAAGCTAAAATGTTACTGAATATAACAAAAGAACGTTACTAAAAATGTATGCAGTGAAATGATCTTCGTTATTCAATTTAAACAAGCAACATCAATCTGGGAAACAAATATGAGATTGCTTTCCTTAAACTATACGTTTTGTACAATTGTGTTTCATCACATTAATATTTCAAAACAGAATCTAAACATTACCCAATTAATGTCTGTTATTACTAAAACTTCAACCACATAAATAGCTTTCCATAAATAGTACAAGATGCTATGATTCCAATGAAGTAAATATTCATCCAGATAGGTATCTCCGTCTAGAGATGTATTTATATTGCGAAAATTATAGGCTTTTTAAGTCATACTGATGTGCTTTTGTTTTGTGTTTTTGAGTGCTAAAAGCTATATCTTGTGTGCCTACATCTATTTGTGTATTCAAGGTTGAAGTAAACATAACATCCATTTTTATTCTCTGGGTTCCCATCGTACGATTTTTTGGCCAAGGTTAGGATGGTTTATTGACACGATCATTTTGTATTGCGTTCTAACTTGAACCATTAATATTATGGATGTTTTCTCTTGTAAACAATAATCAGTTTTACTTGAAACAACAAAAGGACCAAGGGAAAAGAAGGAGCAAAATTGGTAGTCTAAAATGAATTTATCTTAATATTACATGTTTTGACATGCAGAAGCGAGTCCTTCTTCCTACCCATTATTAACTTTTTTATGACCAACTTCAACACTTGTATCAAAATTCGCAGCATTGTTTTGGTCTCTTTTCTTTATAATTCATTCAAGAGATAGTTGGATAAGGTCATGGACAACAGAAGAAAGAGAACAAAAGAAAGCAAAACGAAAAGATAATATCAAGAAGGAAATAAACAATACTAACTGGGAGATTGAGCTGTCTAGTCAAGAATTAAGCTAAGGATGTACACGTACGTACATTCCATAGAGAAAGAGATGTCAAACTTTAAATCTTATCTCATTAGTAAGAGTCTGGGATATTACATAATCTTCTAAGATTTGTCTCTTGAATTTTCTTTAACTTACAATTACGGGCCAGAATGGCACGTATGGGCTAAAACCATCACATGCTTGAGGGATTACTTCCCATGGCGAGCACTCTTCAAACAGAAGGGTAGGTAGTGGCCAGTAAATTTGTTTAAGTTTAATACCGGCATTCGCCAGGTGAAATAAGAGATAAAACCTCAGTCATTATAGCTTGTAACAGGACTTAAACCAGAGTGCCTCAGCTGTCAGTGCCGATCCGAAGTCTGGGAACGCAACCATTTCTTAAAAATAATGACTTCATTAAATTATTAGATGCATATCACCATCACATGTAGCTATTTTCTATCTACCGCTGGATGAAAGCCTCTACCATTTTTTTCTTACAAATCTCGGTCAGCCGGGTAGTTCCTGAAAAAGGCTTGATTTCTCCCACCTATATTGAAATTGGTCATTCTTTAGATCGTTTCTTTTTTTCTAATCCAATGTAGAATCGTCGTCCATTTTTCAATCTGTTCTTCTAGCGATGTGAGCTGTCCATATCAAATTTATCTTCTTTGTAGTCTTGATCACTTATCTGAGAGTGAATTCATTAATTTGTCCTCCTACCCCTCCTAGTTATTCCTGATATGCATTTCTTAATTGCTCTTTATGTGACCACAAATGTTTGGGTCGTTTGCACATTCAATGTCTACGTTCACAGCATCACAGGTACTTCATCCGAGTTCAGATTATAGTTTCGGAGGGATTGGGTTTTCTTGGCTTGAAGCCTTTTTAACCTTATTACTTTCACTCACTTAGAGTAATCTAATGAGCAGTGGCAGATGTGCAGTACGTTATGTAGCATATGCAATGGAATTCGTTATACATGTTCAGCTACATATGAGTAGAGAAGCAACTACATCCTAAACCTGTCATTAGTCAGGCAGATGATTTGAAAAGAAAACGCGAAAGGAAGAGGTAGTGAGCAAGGCCTAAGTTAGGTACCAGCCCGGCATTAGCTTGATAAAACTAAAAGTACTCTGGAAGGCCTCAGTTAGGGTGAGCAACTGCAAAACTCGAGCTTGCGTGCCTCTCCAGTAAGGATTCGAATTTCGCGACAGTAACCATTACACTACGAGTACTGACACTAACATTGAAAGTTGAAACTGACTAAAAACTTACATTTCTGGTTTTTTAATCGTCTTAAGGTAACAGTTGAACGGACCTGAGAGATGGTGTCCCTCAACGAACTTACTTCCAGGGAAAGGAATGAGAGAGGTCCTCTATTGAAGGTATCATCCCACTATTCGTATGATGAGACTGAGGAGACACCTAGAAAACCCACTCAGGAGAGGGAACGTGAGCAAAACTCGAACCCAGACTACATTTCCAGTACGACTGCAACTAGTGGACTAAGACCGTATTCCCATATCTATTTAAATATTGAAAGTAAATACAGTAAATGTGTTATTTAATCTTCAATATGCATGATATAAATGAATAAATTAACATTTGCTGAAGAGACTCGCAAATATAATTACACACACAATCCTTGTGGTTTTGTGCCTACGGTTGGTGACTTATTTTGTTCATACAATCGTAATACGGGTTTCGTACTTTCATTAATATGTTCTGAAAATAAGTTTTTTTGTTCGCTACCTAACTTTCAGCAAAAATATTATTCAACATGTTTTCTAGATGTTTTGGTGAGCAAAATTCTTAAAACATGAGACATAAAAAAATCTGCTAGGAAATCTCCTTACCAATACCACTTCCGTAATCAACCTTTGACGTCAAAGTATTTTTTTTTTACTCTTTCTTACCTTTCATTACAATCTTAACTATTTGGTTTCGTTTTCAAATAAGTGGAACTTATAGTTATGTCTTAAGTAAATAATTTACTTTTGAAGACACTTTAGGGAATATGTAGATTTCATTTCTCATAAATAATTCACACAGAGAAAAAAAATTATTTGTAAACAATGGTAATCATGATAACACGAGACCGAACGGGTGAAATATTGTGCAGATGTTGCGGGAGACGTAAGATTATTACGTTCCTGTGGGTATGCAATACGTCGGAATATCAATTCGTCCGGAATACTATTGATATTTCAGAATTTCGATACAAAATTTGACATTCCGAATACCCTAACTCTGTACTGAAGATTAATCTATAGCATTCACATATCGTCGTTGTGAAATTCTCTGTTTTTAATTTTATTTATGTATGTATGTGAGTGTGGGTGTAAGTGTGAATGAATCTAAGTTCTCGAATCCATAAATGATGAGATGCATTTTGTTGAGTTTACAAGTTATTAGTATAGAGTACAGAAATGAGCATTTTCATGCATCCTCTTTCAAAAAAAACCGAACTCAAATTGAAGTCTCTCCCAATGCTAAAGTATTTTAATAAAGCGTTTAAAATTGAATTATGTACTTCCAGAGAAGAAAATATGTTGTGTCCTAAAACAAAATAACCCTGAAACTCTTTTCTTAGTTCTCAGAAGTGAAAAAAAAAGAAAAAAGAAAAAGAATCGACAAAATCTGCTTGTCTCCTATTGTTTTCTGTGGAATGGAGGACTAAAATCTTACGCCAGTTCCGGTAGGTCACCATGGTAACCCGTCATATTTGAGTCTAAACAAACCGGTGTTTAGCAGTAGGTTTGTAGTGTTCGATGTTCAACAACTCGTTATGATTTTCTTGCCAGATTGTCATCATTACAATGAAAGAGACGCGTCCTGTTTTTTTCTTTTTCCAAGGGACTGAAACTAGAAAAGGAAGGCCAATTACGTAAGTAAATAAATTTCTCTCAATGCCATTTAACGCAGTTTTGAATATCTTGATATGATTATAAGGATAGTTCATCATTGATTGCTGAATTCTTGATTTAAAAAAAGGTTATAATTATATCTAAGAAGTTTAAATTGAAGTTGCTAATTCGGTTATAAATAGTGTCCTGGACACACACTCAAGAAGATAAATACGAGTGCTAAAACGCGAATCTTGTACCCTATGTATAGCTGCGCAAATTGATATTTTAGGTAAAGAATACAAGGTATAGTATAAATAAAGATTTCGAAAGGTAATAGTATCTTTTTATCTGTTTCATATAAACATAAATTACCGGAATAAAAATTAGCTACTCACCTCAACTTATTATATTTATTGTTCATATGTCCGTTCTTGCACTTTCCCTTCTATGTGCATCAAATCTCGGTCATATGTAAGCTAATGTACAGGTTTGGACTTCACAGCATTTTCTACTCTTTCAATCAGTTTCCGCTCGTCACCAAAATAATCAACAGTTCGAAAAACATTAACAATCATTCCTTCCACACCTGATTTTCTCCATTTCTGTTATCAAACTTACTATTTGTTTAGACTTGGCCTCCACCGTTGCTATGGTTACCAATCGGATGTGGCGTCAAGACTTTAGTTCTCTCCATTAATACCCCAGTCAGCTCCGCAGTGTGACGCCATACTCCATCCAGGCCTTTAGAGTATTCCGGGAGCCTCGATGAAATACGAATATTTACTTTCTATTGCCAAAGATATCGAAACGAGCTTTTTTTTTTCAAAGGTATTACTGAAATTCCGAAATAATATCATTATTATGCCCTTAGAAAAATAACGTTAAGGTATTAGACCGTATAGAAAAGTGTAATATGACCAAATTTATGACAGTGATGTTTCCAGCAATTCTCTTTTGGTGTATGGTGGAGTACACTTCTAACGTTTAATAGGGTAAATTGTCACCTCACTAACACATTTTCAGTTATAGTATAAATTTAAAATCCAATTTAAAACTCGATATTTCGCAAAGTATTCACTGAAATACAAAGCAAAGAACATTTCTGTCAGTTGAACCAAGGGAGGTTTCAAATGACGTATAAGTTGACCCACATTGCTGTTTAAGAAAAATGAAAGTTTTGCCACTAGACCGCAGATAATGGCGCAACACGCTCATGTACATCATAATGAAACTTGTATGAACCCCCTTCGACCGTAAACCGTAATGGCTGATGGAGGATATTCGTAACATCCAATAAGGTAAATTATTACATTATTTGTGAATTTTCTGTGTATAATAAGTGAAAGTTTCAAATGCTATTTGGGGCCGTGGTGGCTCAGTGCTAGAGCGCTCAGCTCTGATGCGTGAGGTCGTCGGTTCGATTCCTGGTAGTACCATGTGGGCTTTGTGGTGGATAAATGAAGGGTGTGAGGCAAGAACATGGTAACCCACAATGTTAAACTTTAAGAAATTCGATTTTTACTGCTGCACAAGTCATTTTCATTGGTTGAAAGCTGATTTTTCACCTAAAGCTATACATAAAGGCTTAAAATTTTTGTACCAAATCAAAATAACGAATTTCTATTTTTCATGCTGCTGTGTGGGTTACCATGTTTTATTATTTATACCATAATATTCGCTACCTAAGTCACTCAAGAATAAATCTTTTCACTGAACTCGCTGTAAGAAATGTTTAATTTACAAACTCTTTTCCTTTTTAGTGGCAAGCTGGTATACTGCTCCTCGTTTCCCGCCATCTTAATTGTTGGTTACCATCTTATGAATCCCAAAATGTTACAATAGGCTTACCATAAGTAAATATTGCTGCCATCTCTGGAGCACAATTTGAAGTCGGACATTAAACGACCCGATTCCTTTCCATCGGGTGCTGAATAACTCAAAAAATAAACATTTGTGGGTTACCATGTTTTTGCCTCACACCCTTCAAATATCACATGCATGAGTTTTCTTGGAGTTCTCCCGTTTCTTCCCACTTTCTTCATTCCACAAATCATCCCATCATCATTCATACGACCTGAACCAAAGCTGCCTAAAGGCCTTAAAATTACATTCAAACGCGTTTTCTTCACTAAAAATATTGAGTAATATTCTTAAATAGTATTTCTGTAAATAGAATCAAAAGACCATTGAAAGTCTAGCCACTAAACACCTCATAAAAATAAACTACATAATTACGTAACAAAAGAAGGAGGAATGTTTTCGTTGAAACACCCTGTATCTTTTTTTTGAGTACATATTAATGATGAAAACTGAGAACTTTGACAGGATATTTTTTTTAAGGAACACCCCAGTCTGCAAACAATATGACTATTTCACATGGTTCGTCACACTTCACAAAATATATTTTACACAGCCATAACCAGCCTCAACAAGAAACTTGATAACAACTCCAGCACACACAGAACAAGAAAATGGTAAAAAACTGGATTTATTAAATAAAAATTCTGAGATAATTAAACGAAAAAAGTCCACTGTTTTAAAGCCTTGTTTTATATCTTTCTTCTGGATCTTCGCTCTTGTGAGTTTTCTTTTACCGTATTCAAGAAGTCATGTGTTCAGTTACGTGATCCAACATAAATGTAACGTCCTTCAACTCAGTTTTGAATCACGATACGCACAATAAAATTATGCTCCAAAATGGAGATTTTTCTGTCTTTCCTTTCTTTTTTTTGTCCAAGTCACGTTTTTTTATATCTAGTAAGGAACGTGGAGAAAACGAATTGAGCTCTACTTAATGATACTGGAATGCTCTACTAGTATCTAAAAGCAGGATGAACCAAATTTTCAGCTCTAGCTCAGTCTTTTACTCTTGTTGACGCTGTTTTTATTTATGTTACTTCTTGAGTTATACACATACTGAACTGCGTGTAAATGACATTTATGTTATTTGCAAGATTTAAGACATAAATAGGAAACGGGCCACACAGCGACAACGCCCGCAAGAAAACTTATTTAGGATTGAAAATTTGTATTTAGTCCCTTTTGTTTTTGGTTTAAAATGGACAAATAAGTTTTCTCTCATATCCTTCAGATACTAATTTGTTTCATAATTAAATCGAGCACTCTAGTATGATAAATTATACATCACTCCTGAAAATAAATCTTCAGTAATCTCAACATGTACTTTCGCTTGTCATAATACTCTTCGTCTTTCAAAATCTTGCTCCAGGGCGTTTCTTCAACCCACCAGCTTCATTAACAGCGATGTATTATTATTTTTATTTTTCGTATGCAAAGCTTGAAATCTCATCATTAATCAATTGCTTTGATTATTATGGGTTTACAAGGTACGCTATAGGGAAGTTTTATAAGGGTTGCCTTTTAAAAATACACGCTTTCAATGTAATATGGTCCACGAACGATTTATACAAATTACTGGGATAATCCCAGGGTATTTTTTGTACTAGTACTTAATTAGTACAAAACATGAATAGGAAGTTTCTTAATCACGTTTGAAATAACAAATTGCAAAAACAATAAAGGCAGTTTACGATATTTCTTTTTCTTCAATGAGGATCTGTACGATTCTCTCACACACAAATATACAGGGACAATACTGATAACTCTTCAGCATTTAATTTCGGTCAAATGTCCCAAAACTTTATTGAAACTTCATATTTCAGGCATTTACGTCTTAAGGACCGTCACATCATTTACTTTACTATAACCATGAGAGAAAGAATGGATAAAGTAGTAGGCATGGCCTCTATAACAAATACCGTCCCGACATTCACTTGATAAGACTGAAAAACAGGGAAACCTCAGGATGAATGGTGGGAACCGAAATCAAGCCCGCGCCTCCTACTTAGTGCTTGTCCGAGGTCATCGATTTTATTCACTACACCACGGTTGCTGGATGCCAAATGATCCAAGACGAATGACATGGTACTACTCGTATAGGACTAACATATTATCGTCCCGCTAAGTCTGTCCACACGATCTGGTCTCTCTAATTTTATTCAATTCTACCAGGAGAACATCGTAATGGTATCTATAATTTAAGAGATACCATAACCAATATCTTCCACATTATTTTCTTTGAAAGTTGTGTTTGCCGAAGAACTTTGTCCTGCTGAGTTAAAACAAGCTTAGATCTCACTGTCTGTACAACACAGAAATACAATTTTATCAAATAAAGAAATTCCGAAGCGCTTCTCTTATATAGAATAAGTTAACGTGTTGGAAGCCATTTTTGCATTTTCAGAACAGGCCACCAGAGTTGGAGTTATATTTCCACAGCTTTCCTGGATGTTTAATGAAAACTAATTCAGAAACAGAGAAGAACATCAAAATTGTCATTTATTAAAACCTAAGACAAAAATAAAATATTTAAGTTTCCGGGCACCCAATAACGTTCCTAATTTCGTTTATTCAGGGTGAACTTTAGATATTCCCCGGATGTCATAAAGATAGGATATAATCTAACCAAACTAAGGTTAGGATTTAATCTAACAATAAACTAAGCTAATTTACTATTAACTAACTTTAGAACCATAGTGAAGCAACCTTACTTCACACATTTTTCCTTATTGAATATTTCCGAGGAGTATCTAAAGTGCAACCTTTAATACCTAGCGGCCGTGGCTCAGTGGTAGAGCGTTGGCTTAGCATTCGGGATATCGTGGGTTCATCCGTACGGGAGAAAACACCCTTTGTCTAGAGGTATGTTGCTAATTTTATCCTTTTTCAAACTTCGAAGTTAAATTATGGAAATGTTTCCCATAGTGCGGTTACCGCCCATACACTTTATTTTATCTTATCTTATGAAAATGTTTCAGTACCAAAATATGTATAAGAATGCCTTGTATCATTGCGCAGGTTACTTCGTAATCTTGTGCGTCATTAAATATTGTAACTGTATTGTTTCAGCATTACCACGGAAATAAATTTGAGAATCCAGTTTAGAAAAGTAAAATAAATGATGTCCACTTTATTTATTCTTTTGTTTGTTCTACATGCGCTGGTTCTTCTGACGCCGTATTTGCCTTATATTATAATTGGAGCTGTGCTTAGCTTAGTTTTGCTTGGAAATCTACCTCCTGCGTATATTTTAGTCATTCCAGTTTTTCTTATGATGTTTCCGGTGTTTTGTGTGGTGTGTTTCTTCAGTTTCATTTTCATCGAAACGTGAACTTACTGACAATATTTATTACGATTCTAAGTTTCTACTACAGCATAGAATCCTCAGTTCTTTTTGCATGCAATATGATTAAATATTTTGTATGTTGGTGCAACGTGCATGCTACTGGTTTAGGAAATTGGGTCACATGAATTATATGAACTTGATGGTTATGGAGGTAAGTACTGTGCTTTATCTACGATATTATGAAGGTTTTAGTATTTTTTTAGGAACAAATCTAGATTAGAGTAAGCACGATACTATTAACCAAACCTTACACGTTCTAACATAATCTGAGTTAAACTGAACTAAACTAACGTAAATAAGTTACTTGCAAAAACAAACAAACAAAAAAGAACCAGCTTTTTTCGCATGTTTGTACATTTGAAATCAAAGTACACAGAAATGACCAAAAGTAAATTTTAAGCTGTGCAAAAAGTGTACTTAAAGTGTTCATACAATTTACTTCTTTTTACAGCGTATAGAAGCTGCCGCTTTTTACAAATTGTTGTGTTGGGTTTTCAACACAAAACTGTATCTTTAACAGAATAAATAACTATACCATCACACTAGCGGATCCAGAGAAAGTACTTCACTTTTTACAGAATTATGTCAACAATTTATCTCAGAAAAAAGATTCGATTTGTTTCTGGACAAATTCAAGTTATCTGACAACAAAACAT
>JAGDQP010026840.1:0-13068 GCA_022664845.1 Lepisma saccharinum
ATATATACACTTTCATATCGTACCGATCTCAATAGGTATATTTTCTTCGAAATCTACCTAAAAAAAATGTCGATGTATATGCCCCGAGCGCCACCCCCGAATTCACGGAAGACTGAAATGATAGATAATTAGGAGTCAAAATATTTTAACCTAACGTCCAGATAAAATGCCAAATACTTTGTGCAACGGCATAAATCAGAGCTTAAATCTTGGAATCTCTTGGAGTAGTTGTAGTGATTCAAGGAAACACAACTGATTCGATTTGACCAGATCGTACCTTATTGCCAGCAATTATTTATATTCTCTAATGACTCATTTGTTTACTGACAAATATTTCTCCCATCTATCTTGGTTACTTAGTTTTACTTCTCTAAGTTATTGGGAAGGTAACCTCACACACATCTTGCACTCACACAACCTAAGTTCCTAATTCTTTTATGAAGCAATATTTCTTATCATAACAATGATAACCAGGACTCTCTGATAGCTGATTACTCCAGCTGGCGACCTGTAACCGAACGTGAAGGTGCGGATTGCTATCTTTCAATAAATTATAAGAGTCGATCACTTCCAGCTGATTCAAAACTTGTGATCTAGAACCACCCGTGGGGGAACGGTTAGCTTCATGCAATTTAAGAAAAGCAATACGTCACTTCTGGCTGGTTCGGCAACCTATGACCTGGCCTATCCTTAAATCAAGGCGACTGTCTCCTATCTCCAGTCTATAATTATTTGGTGCATTGGCCGTAAAGGCTTTCAGTTAATTAATTTCACAAATCTTGACTCTATTTTAGTTTCCGTTTCAGACAAACTGAGAAATTTACTTTTTTAGGGAATTGAGATATATTTTTTCACGTCACTTCCTAATTTAGCTTACCTTATGTTGGCAAGTGGGGAAATTGTTACTTCCAAGAGAACTTATCTCCAGGGGAGGTCATCCTTCTGAAGCTTGCTTATGTTGGGTGACGACCTCTGTTAACCTTGAGTTGTTCTTGCTTTAGACTCATATATACATATCAAACACTCACTTCACGTATAAAAAAATCGGTGTTTCCTCTAATTTGATATTTTAGCAATTTGATTCTTTAGATTAGATTTAGTTTCACTTGCCGCGAGCAAAGTTTATATCTTGACTTTACTGAATTTCAAATGCAAAGCTGTTGACCTCTACGGCATCGTCAAGACTTGACAATCACAGCTATTTATATTTAGGTACCAGTGCCGGACTTGTCCGACATACTCGCAAAAAGCCTGGATTTATTAGAATTTAAAGAAAAAATCATTATTCGAAACTGCTTTCAGCCAATTGTTCCGAATACAGGGAAGCTGTTGATCTTCCATCACAGGTTAATTTGTAATAACAAGAACACATAATAATATCAATAATTACTGCTCTCCTATTCTAAAAGTAAAAGATTGCCTCCTTGAAAGGTCTTTTCTTACCAACTCCGTCTCTCTTATCCTCTCGCTGATGTTTGTGGTGCTGCTAAAATGTAAGTTAATGGGCAAAGTTTATACACAGAACGTTTTCTTAACGATAATATAAATATATAGTTCTCTAACTATTCGCTGAAGAATACGTAGCAGACAGTAATATCGTACTTACCCAAAAGCGCATTGATTGTTGATATTAAAATAGAGAAAAAAATGTTGATATAATTCTATTCAATCGATTTACGAAAATACAAATCTCGTACGCCTGGAACTTATACAACCATAAGCTTCATAATTATACGGGTGGTTGCATAACTACGCGGGGACTTAAAATCTTTCCCCTTTTATATTTCGCAAACCGATGGACCTTTACCTAAACAATAATAACTATAAAAACGCAATAACGGTCTTAAATGAAAGTCTTCAAAAGAGGATCATATGAGGTGTCAAACTTCTTTGTCGTCTTATTCAACTGTAGGTCATGCGATTACCTTGCCAAAGAACAATCCCCACATTTAAGAGACTACAGTACTGTCTCTGTATCCAATTGGAGTTGCCGGACCCCACTGCACTTCAAATGTGACAGTTTTAATTACTTTAACTTCTACCATCTATCAATTTTGGTTCGTAAAGAACATGCAAACTTCAATGTTGCAATACATGCGTACCGTTTGTTACTAACTGACTTAGAATTCAATATTCAATGTTTTATGCATATGATCGATTTTTCTACAAAGGAAACTTGACGTTAGTCAGCGACGCAAACTAGGGCACCGTTCCGCCCACTTCGCGAAAATTATCGAAGCTAGCCGAGTGAGTAGTCGTCAACATGCCGAAGGATGCATGATGGTAAGTTTGTAATGACCACGGAACAAAGTAATGCGGCAAATGTTTACGGAAAAACAACAACATTTTAAAAGTTTATATTTATTTGAAATTAAAGACACTTACCTTATTTGAACACAAGAATCCATGTGTTGAGGTTATAACGTAGGCTGCGTTGAATTCCCAGATGAGATACAGATAAGTGAGAGGAAGCGAGTTAAAAAAAAGTAGAGAAATTCGATCTCGCGAAATATTCCAATATATACATATCACATTTCAACTGAAGTTTTTTCTTTTTTTAAAAAAAAAACGAGTTTCCAGATCAATATAATTATATAAAGGGAACTAAATAGTTTTGTCGCTTTTTGTGGAGTTCGGTGTTCAATTGGCCCTCAATTGGCGCGAGCAGACACCTGTGTTTCTTTGCTGTCTCGTCTAAGGAAGGAGCCATTTCTGGACAGCGTGCTGACATGTGATGAGAAGTGGGTCCTGTACGAAGCTCCACGGCGCCATCATCATTGGTTAGCATCCCATGAACCAGTTCCAAAACAGCCGAAACCAGCACTGCACCAGAAGAAGTTCCTCCTGTGTGTTGGTAGACTGCTTGCGGCATCGTGCATCGGGAACTCCTACCAGCTGGTCAGAGCATCAATGCAACTGTGTACTGTCAGCAGTTGAGCCGTGTGCAAGAAAAACTCAAAACTCTGGAGCCAGCACTTCTGAATCGCAAAGGGGTACTCCTGTTACACGACAACGTTAAGCCCCACGTGGCTAGGATGACCCGGGACACCATTCTGCACCTTGGATGGAAAACACTATTGCATCCGCAATACTCTCCGGACATTGCACCGTCCGATTTTCATCTGTTCCATTCCTTGGACAATCACCTTAGAGGACGCCAGTTGAAATCTCTAGTAGAGGTGCAAATGCACTTGATACCTTCTTCGCTTCACGGCCCACCAAGTTCTACCGCGATGGAATCCATGGCCTTCTATAACGTTGGCACAAGGTCGTCGATGCTGATGGGAACTTTTTGATCTTCCAGGTACGTCTTAGGTGACATATCGATGTTCGAAGGTGGTGGATGAAAAACCTACAGAACTTTCTTGCTTATCTTTATACATAACATCATATTTTAAATAAAAGTTTTAAAACGCTAGTTCCAAAGGAAACACTCCATAAAATATATATACATCACCTTTCGGCTTCAGTTTTAAAAAGCAAGTTTCAAGAAAAAAAAACCACACACACCAAAAGAGCATTACATTGCAATGTACTCTTTCCCAGTTCACTTGGCTCCCTTCTTGTTCAAGATATGTTTGTTCACTAAGTAGGCAGATGCAATGAATATTTTTGCACATATTCCATTTAATGCTTGAATCCACGCATGAACAGGTATATTTGTGTATACATGAATTACACTCTGTACAAACTAATTTACAATTGCACATTTTCTCGAACGAAATAAAGTTCTTTAACATCAGATGATGATGGTATTCTCCAGCCATTTTCTTCCTTTATTACCAAGTACTGATTAAGCTCAAGGCTAGACTTATGTCTCTTTCTAATGTCCTTTAGCTTGCTTGTCAATTTTCCTTTATGGAGAACAATTAGTCTATCGTAAAGCTTGTCTTTCAGGAAAGACATCAACGCATGAATTGCCTTGTCAAGACGCTTTACGCGTTTCCCGTGAAGATAAACTAATTTTATTGTGTTGTGCATTTTTTCAATATGCATATTTGTATTGAGACCACTGTTAACGCGGTTACAATAAGCCCAAAATCTTGCATTCGCCGAGTAATTTTGTCGAAAATATGCGCAAAATAAAGTTGTTTCAGGATCATTACTGAGCAGTTTTACTACGCCAGAGAGCATCATTTCGAAAGCAGCGGAATCCGTTTCTTGCTTCTCCTTATACACTTCTGCTTGATTCTCCTTATCTTTAACTTTAGATATTATATTCTTCCTCCATGCTCTATCTACATACGATGTGCAATAGAGTCTCATTGTTGCAGCTTCCATAATAGAAATCCAGGCATTATAGAAAGACTCTACTAAATCGGACATAAAAACTTTCGGGGAAATTAAACCACTCTCGTTCTTAATGCACTGGAAAAACAGAGAAAGCACTTCCTGATCATTTCTGTTAGATATGAGGAAAGCACAAGGAAAGCCCTGGCTCATATATTCTAACACTAGAAGTGTAATTAATTCAAAGTCATAGCTATTTAAACCAAGCAGTAAACCCAGAAAAATAAACACAGACAGCAGTTTCTTCATGCCTAAGAGGTTTAAATAATGCGGTGGTATTCAGTCTTGGTTCATTTCAAATCAATTATCAAAATACTGTATAATTAAATATCATAGGGGTATAGGATTCTGTTTCATTTAAATAACATTTAAATAATGCCGCTTCGACGCAAGGAGAGTATATGTGTGAGCTCTCCCTCTTCTTGGCTTCAACGACTACTCACTCGGCAAGCTTCGGTAATTCTCGCAAAGTGGGAGGAACGGTGCCCTAGTTTCCGTCGCTGGCTAACGTCTAGGCAAAGGAATCGTTGGTCAGGCTTCAGTGTTTTGCCTGTACTTTCCTTTCTCCTACTCAACAAATGGACTATGGTGTCTCTCAGAACTATCATGACCTCTGGAATAGTACTTCAATGGTACCTTCAATTATCTATATTCAATTCATATTTTAAAAAGTAGAAAAAAGCGTAAAGCTTATATTGATTATAGTAGAATGTGAAATTATGCAGGTTCAAATGGAGGACAACAATAAAATATTTAGGCACTTATTTACATAGCCTTTTTCCATGTAGACGGAGACTTTGCTTCTGACATTTCCGGCGAACCGAGTCTTGTTACGTAGAATGATGAATGCTAATAAATTAGAATATACTTTAACTATTTACGATTTCGCCGTCAAGTTGGTCGCAGGATTTTGTATTCAACAGGAATTTATTCTAAATACCATCATCTCGGAAATGAACTTAGATTATTCCACGATACTTAACATTTTGAATATTATTAATTCGATAGGAGCTTTATGTCGTTTTTAGAGAACTTAGGCCTCTTTCCCGGGTCCCAGCTCGGCTTTCCCGGCCGATACTTATTTGCTACATTGTATCGGTGAGATGATGCTGGTAGAAGAATGTCAGCAAATCTTCCACGAAGATTGCCTCGGTAGTTTGATGGTAAACGACTGTTGTCTGAATGATCCGTGAATGATGCGCTCCAGTACAAAACATGAGCCCATATCTTTAGCAAAGGAAAACTCGCATAGTCATTTGTGCCCCATTTGCGGACGGGATTTGTTGAAACGCCTCTTAGCTAAAATAAACTTAGAAAGGAATATTGTTTCTTTCTACAAGAAGCAAAGGAAAGCTATTCTTGAAGAAGAAAACAATCAGAAACAAGACATTGCTCAATCCATAATTGTGCCATTAAAACAACCTAACATGACAAAAGGTTGCTCAGCAACATATTCCTCATACCAGCTAAGTCATATTTTTCTTCCGGTGGAAGTTAATAAGAAAGTACAAACAGAATCACCATTTATTTATGTTACGCTCTTACAGTATTTGAAAGACAAATACAACCTCCAAGCGTTAACTATGAAGACGCCTGTTGATAACAAAACTATTTTGGTGGTAAATCCGACAACAAATAAGGTTACACTACGAAAAAATTCTTCAATTGGTTATATTCAAGAAACAGTAGAAAAGATTTCTCTTCACGTCGAGAAACAGAAAGAAGATGAGGACAACATATATAAATATCGTACTAAACAAGAAATAAATGAAAGATTGGCATACACTGAACAACTTTTCGATTTTCCAATAGTTGATATAAATCCAGAACTTTCAGTTCAAACTAGAAATCAAATTGCAAGATTATTATACGCGTGTCGTGACGTATTCTCTTATCATTTATCTGACGTTTCATATTTCAAAGGCTATATACATAAAATACGCCTGGACAAGGCAGTTCCAATTGCTATACGAATGCAAATTGACCTTCAACTTAGTCAATTAGAAAAAGCGGCCATCATGCGAGAAACATCTTCTAGTGCATTCTCGTCTCCTCTTCTAGTAGTTTTTAAACCAAATTCACAAGACTTTCGTTTGGTTCTAAATTTGATCAATTTGAACAAATATACAAAATATCTTGCTATACCATTTCCGTCGGCAGAAGAATTATTGTCTAGCATAAAAGGAAATAAATATATTTCCAGCGTGGATATCAGCCAAAGTTATTATTAAATATTATTCGATAAGAAGAGCCAAAAAGACACTACTTTTGAGGTAAACCATACTAAGAAAGCTACAAGTTTCAAAGAGCGGTGATGGGCCATTCGACTTCATCATCGGGTTTAACGATCGTAACAAGGAAACTACTACAAGGATTGCCAAATAGAATTACAAATTTCGCAGATGACATTGAAGTTACATCTTTTCTATAATTTTCCGCAAGTACTCGGTTTTAAAGTGAGTGCAGACAGTATATCTATTTCTCCAAAAATAACAAAGAAAATACAAAATTATCAGAAACCGAGGACAAGACGACAACTTAGAGGTTTTATCGGACTGCTCGTTTATGAGATCGCATTTGAAAATGTTTACGGACAGAATTGAACCCTTTCAGAGATTATTGACAAAAAATTCAAAGTTTAAGTGGGATCAAACATTAGATACACTCTTCTCTCTCTCATTTTGATCCAGAAGCACAAATTCGTCTCTACACAGACGCATCTACCTATCAAATCGGAGGACTTCTGACGTGTTACGACCCAGAAAAGAAAGAAGAAAAGGTAGTGTCATATCGTTCAAGATTTGCGGACACAGAAACAAGAAATTCAACATGGCAAAAGGAATTATGTTCGATCGTTTACGATATAAAGAGATTTTCCTACTACCTTCGTAACCAAAAGTTTACTCTTTACACGGATAATAAAAGTCTTTCAACCCTACAAACTCAAAACGATCGAGTAGGAAAGTTTGCGCGATACAGGATATTCCTGTCTGATTATCATTTTGATGTCAAACACAAAAGAAGTTCTGAGATGCTAGCAGATATTTTCTCGAGACTAGAAAATACAGAAGAAATCGAGAAAGAAGAAAAAGACAAAAACAATTAACAGCTAACAGACATAAAGTGACAGACAATGCCGAAACGTCAGACGAAGAACTAGTATTTCGTTCAATGGCTCTGAAGAATTTCTACAAGCGACGAACTAAAAATCAAACAAAGGAAAGACTCCTCTTACACCAAGATAATTGCTGCACTAGATGGGCGACAGCCAAAAGATGCAACAACAATCCGTGCACTAAAGTACCATTGCTTGAAGAATGGGGTACTTTACCCTACAAGAAAACATCCAGAATTAGGCGAAATAGTTATTATGTATTCCAAAAAGCATGGTCCCGCAATGGTTTGAAAAAATACACAAATCAGAGATGGTAGGTCACTCTGGTCTAACAAAACTTTATAGGGCAGTTATGTTAAAATATTATATACCTTCATTGAAACAAACATTAGCATACTATTTAAAGCGATGTGACGAATGTCATCGCCTCGTTATATTCAAACAAGCCGCAAGGTGACCTTTTGCATCACCCTGTAGGCAACATATGTGAACAGTACATATTTGACACTTTAGGTCCTATAATTTCAGAAGGAAATGTTAGAAGATTTGTCCATATAGCCGTGGAAACACTTCACGACTAGTTATTGCACAGATTGTCAACGAAATGACAACTCAATCTCTAATGAACTTTTTAGAAAAAGAAATAATTCTTTGAGACGGATGTTTTAAAAGCTTACTTTTAGACAAACATCCAATCCATTCTAGCAATGCTCTCCGTGACATGTCTAGGAAATACGGATTTGAACTAAGATTCAATCCAAACTATTCACATTCTTCAACTGGCTTGGCGGAGGTCGTACAAAAGACCATCCAACAAATTATCTAATTTTATGTCCAAAACGATATGAAATCATGAAAAGAATTTGTAAAGTATGGCATCTTTTCGATCCATTCTCAAGTATCAACCAATACAGGATTTAGTACACATTTCATTGTACACGGCTTCAATCCGAGAACAATAATAGACGTCCAGTATGGGATTAAGCATACACTACAGATTACATTAGAAAAATTTAACGATATACGCCAGAAAATCACTAATAAAATGCTTAAATCAAATATAAAGCAAAAAAAACTATGATGAAAAAAGATCAGAAACATCGTTCCAGGAAAACGAAAAAGTATTCTTTTATTTTCCATACAGATTCCCTCAAATTACTCTGAACTTTACACATCAGTTCGCAGGCCCATGTTCAATTATTCAGATGAAAAATAATAACTAATATTTGGTAAGATTTCTTCCGCAATTTCAAACATTCAACTTGTTTTAGTGGATTGGATAAAGAAATACTACGAAGAAGAAAAGTGAATGCAATATTAAACCACAGAGAAAATTCAACACTCCAATCCATAGAAATAGGCAACAATACATAGAACGCAGTTTTTATCACAAACAAAGTACCATCCTGACGAACGGCAGAACGCAGTTTTCATCACGAACAGAAAAGCATCCAAGAAGATTTTCAATGTTGTGTTCCCAACAACGCCAAGATAGAGAGGAGCTAATACGTCACACCGAGAAGCCCCGCTCACAGCCTGGGAGTGCTCGAACTAGAAAGAGAGGAGTGCAACATCTTGTTTCCTTTCTCCTTCTTCACAGTACACGAAGCTGGCAGCCGTTCAATACACGTTATAAGATATACACACACGCACGGCGAAAGAAAAAGGAAACACACATTAGCATTTAGAACAGAATGTACTTACCACCTAGTAGATCCTAAGGTGATGCACTTCCTCCATTTCTCGTTGTACCATTTGTGATAAATCACAATAGCACAGCGTTTTTCTAGTAAAACGGCTTGATATACCGTATTTAAATACTCTAAATTGTTTTTCTAATCTCCCTTTACTCTTTTTGCTGCCGAGCAGGAACCGGTAAGCTTTTAGAATTCCGGGTATGCTATTACTGTCAAAACACTTTCACTGTGGACGAATATTCTTTATCGATGGCAACCTTCATTCCTAATAACTAACTAGGAATTAAATCAAGAATAACTCTACATTTTTGCTTCCTGTATACGAATATTTTACCAAAGTACCAAAAGATTCCTAATTAATTTCGACGCTACGACACAAACTTAGATGTGATTTTGCAAATTCCAGTGATAAATCAAAGGAATTACTTTATCCTGCATAAAATATATAATAATGGGTTTTACCTAAAACTGCTCGTATGCGATTGACATTACCAGAACACGCAATAAAAACAGAGAAATACATATTTGAAGTTGACTTATCACTGTGCGACCAACAAAAGATGTTTACAATTTGTAAGGTACAAGCACAGCCGGAGACGCAAAAACAGACTGTTTACATGAAATTATTTTCCCAAATCAAATCATTGTGTCAGATTCGGCCGGAGCTATCAACCTTAGAGGAATTTTGTATGTACACTCATTCTGGTTTACATGTAACAACCAGAAGTGAAGTCAAATTAAGTAATGGTCACGCAGAAACTTAAGCTAATAACAATACAAACCAATATAATTATTTTTTCCTATATCAAGATTTCGAAAAAATAACAACAAAAACCATAAAATTAGTAACCAGACACGTAAGAGAATTCGAAGTAAAACATTACACACTACCGTAAAGTTATGAAACAAACTTTCATCTCCCCCTTCAAACTCTGCAGAAAACAATTGACAACCTGGACAGTTTACTGAAGCACTAGAAGAATCTTCCCAGTAAATTCCAGGGCTTTCTTTTACATATTATGGTAACCTGGTCCAGTCATAATAGTAATAGCGATTATAGTGTTAATAACAGTGTACTGTCTCTTTCAAAAAGTAAAAACTAAATCAAATCCGTAATAATCCATTTTTGTGTGCGTTACAGATAATAACAGTAATAACCATTAGTGTCCTCATGATTATTTTTATCATCGTAAATTTTATAATAATTATGTACATACTAAGAAGAATCAACCAGCACCAGCATATACCCTCAACAAAACAAGAAACAGCAAATGGAACTGGATGAAGTCAAGATTACATGCGACAGCCCCGACAACAATACCAGTATACCACAGTGCAACAATAGTGAAACCATTCCCAACAGCAAGTGCATCGGACCCAAAATTAGTGATCTTGTCTATATTTTTAAATAGTGATTTACAGCAAAAGTGTCAATGTCAAGCAAGAGAAAAAGGCCTAACCTCACTGACATAACGACTGACAATGCTTTGAGCAAGATAGAGCCAAGTGTAACTTCCTCATGTATATCTAAATATATAATTTTCTTTATTTTTTCTACATACGTGTAATTTAGTGAAATAGTGCAATATAAAAGTGAATACGTAAATACCCCAGTGAATTAACAACCCAACAGTGAGATAATCCCTGGATTAAGGGGGGCAGTGTAATGGGATCTGGATCATTGGGTCAGTATGTTAACATAACCACAATGAAAACAAACCACGAACAACAAGAATTACATGATGCTGCAAAACCAATCCATGAAGCAAATGAAACTAACACCAAGCGGTAAGGCTTGGAAACAGTGGAAAAACATTTACCAAAATGGGATATAAAAGGCAAGTCAAGAGCCTTTTAAGTATCACTTACTCGCTTCGAATAGTTGTCACTTCTTCGTCCCTCACTTGGAATGGAGTCAGGACTCTTTCATAACCCCGACTTGGACTGGAGTCGGTATACCTAAACACTTCTAACTTGGACAGGAGTTAGTATCCGTCCTGTAAACACTTTCCACTCCGAAATCCCGAAGCCGAAAATATCACTACAATAGAGGTGAATCACAAGTCAAGTCATCGGGATTCCGCATTCGGGACACTCTTTTTACTATATGTAAAAGTCATTGTATGTTATATAGTATTGGAACTTTGATAACAAACTCGATTTCGGTAAAAAATGTCAATAAGTGTGTTGCTCTATTATTTCATAAATTAACCACAATAACAAATGATCCTTGGTGATATGGACTCTACCTGATTTAATCGTATTTAATCGGACTGTGCTACCACGTTATATACGATCCTCTTGCTAACAGTACTACTACAACAAAGTTTTATCAGGCCCAAACACAATAATCATTACTACCGGATCATAGTTTGAAAATATAAAATTCGTGTTTTCTTTTATAAGATGATTGTTTACTAATGTAAAATTAGTGTTCACTTTATAAGATCATTGTTGCGTTTTACAAGATCAGTCTTTTCTTTATAAGATCATAGTTTGAAAATGTAAAGTCAATGTTTGGTTTATAAGATCACTATTTTGTTTTACAAAATCATACTTTCATTTTACAAAAGCTTAATTTCAAAATGTACAATCACTGTTATTTTATAGGATCATAGTTTGAAAATGTAAAATCAGTGTTTTCCTTTATAATATAATTTTTTGATAATGTAAAATTAGTATTTAATTTAAAAGATCATTGTTTCGTTTTAAAAGATCAGTGTTTTGTTTATAAGATCATAGTTTGAATATGTAAAATCAATTATCGGCTTATAAGATCACTATTTTGCTGTACAAGATTATACGTTCATTCTACAAAAGCTTAGTTTGAAAACGTAAAACTAGTGTTTAAAAAGTCCATAGTTTAAAATGTAAAATGAGTGTTTTCTTTTATAAGATGATTGTTTGATTTTGCAAAATTAGTGCTTACTTTATAAGGTCACTATTTCGTTTTACAAAATCAGTGCTCTCTTCTATAAGAACATAGTTTCAATCTGTAAAAACAATGTTTTGTTTTATAAGATCATTATTTTGTTTTACAAAATCAGACTTTCATTTTACAAAAGTATAGTTTCTTAACGTAAAATTTGTGTTTTATAAGACTATAGTCTGAAATTGTAATATCAGTATTTGCTTTTACAGGTTTTACTGTTTCGTCTTAAATGATCAAAGGTTCATTTTACAAACGCATAGTTTGAAAATGTACAATTACTGTTTTCTTATAGGATGATTGTTTGGAAACCTAAAATCAGTGCTTTCTCTCATAAGATGATTGTTTAATAATGTAAAATTAGTGTTGACTTTGTAAAATCAGTTTTATTTGACAAAATCAGTGCGTTTTTTATGAGATCACAGTTTGAAAATATTAAATCAATATTTGGTTTATAAGATAACCATTTTGTTTTACAAAATCATACTTTCATTTTTACAAAAGCTTAGTTCGAAAACGTGAAATTAATGTTTCTGTAAGACCATAGTTTGAAAATGTAAAATTAGTGTTATATTTTATAAGATCACAGTTATTTTCTACAAAATAATACGTTCATTTTACAATAGATTAGTTTAAAAATGTAAAACACTATTTTCTTCTATATGATCATGGTTTGAATATGTGAAATGAGTTCTTTTGTTACAAGATGATTGTTTGATAATGTAAAATTAGTGTTTACCTTATAAGATCAATGTTTTATTTTACAAATTATAGCTTTTTATAAGGTGATAGTGTGAAAATGTAAAATCAATTTTCGGTTTATAAGATCACTATTTTGTTTCACAGAATTATACTTTCGTTGTTTAAAAGCTTATTTTGAAAACGTAAAATGAGTTTTTGAGACAATAATTTGAAAATGTAAAATCAGTGTTTTCTTTCATCAGATCATTGGTTTGTTTTACAAAATTATACGTTTTTTTACATAAGCATAGTCTGAAAATGTAAAATCCCTGTTTTCTTTTATAGGATTATAGTTT
>JAGDQP010026840.1:13078-23554 GCA_022664845.1 Lepisma saccharinum
AATCAGCGTTTTCTTTTATAATAATATTGTTTTATTTTAGAAAATTGTACGCTAATTTTACATAAGGATAGTTTGAAAATGCAAAATCAGTTTTCATTTATAGGATTATAGTTTGAAAGTGTAAAATCAGTATATTCTTTAATAAGATAATTGTTTGATAGTGTGAAATTAGTGTTTACTTTATAAGATCACTGTTTTGTTTTAAAAGATCAGTATTTTCTTTATAAGATCATAGTCTGAAAATATAAAATCAATGTTCGGTTTATAAGATCACTATTTTGTTTTACAAAATTATAGTTTCGTTCTACAAAAGCTTAGTTTCGAGACGTAAAATTAGTGTTTCTATAAATCCAAAGTTTGAAAATGTAAGATCAGTGTTTTCCTTTATAAGATCACCGCTTCATTTTACAAAATCGTACGTTCATTTTACAAAAGCATAGTCTGAAAATGTAAAATCCCTGTTTTCTTTTATATGATAATGGTTTGAAAATGTAAAATCAGTGCTTACTTTTATAAGATGATTATTTGATAATGTAAAATTAGTTTTTACTTTATAAGATCACTGTTTCATTTTACAAAATCATTGCTTTCTCTATAAGATCATAGTTTGAAAATGTAAATCTAATGTTTGGTTTATAAGATCACTATTATTGTTTTACAAAATCTTACTTTCAGTCTATAATAGCTTAGTTTGGAAACGTAAAATTAGTGTTTTTATAAGACCATACTTTGGAAATGTAAAATAAGTGTTTGCTTTTAAAAGATTAATGTTTTATTTTACAAAATCTTACCTTCATTTTACAAAAGCATAGGTTGAACATGTAAAATCACTGTTTCGTTTTATATGATTGTAGTTTGAAAATGTAGAATCAGTGTTTTCTTTTCTAAAATGATTGTTTTATAATGTGAAATTAGTGTTTACTTTATTAGATCACAATTTAATTTGAGAAAATCAATGCGTTCTTTTATACCATAGTTTGAAAATGTAAAATCAATGTTTCGTTGATAAGATCATTAGTTTTTAAGATATCATACTTCCATTTTACAACAGCTTACTTTCATAACGTAAAATTAATGTTTTTATAAGATCAAAGTTTGAAAAATTAAAATCAATGTTTTCTGTTATAAGATCAGTTTTATTTTACAAAATCATACTTTCATTGTACAAAAGCTTAGTTTCAAAACGTAAAATTAGTGGTTTTTATAAGACCATAGTTTGAAAATGAAGTTTTTTCCTTTTATAAGATTATTGTTTTATTTTACAAAATCATACGATCGTTTATAAGATGAGTGTTTGATAATGTAAAATCAGTGTTTGCTTTAATAAGATCATTATTTCATTTTACAAAATTATACTTTCACTCAAAAATTCATTGTTTGAAAATGTAAAATCAGTTTACTTTCATAAGATCACTGTTTTCTTTTACAAAATCATACTTTCATTTTATAAAAGCATAATTTGAGAATTTAAAATCAGTTTTCTTTTATAGAATCATAGTTTGAAAATAGAGAATCACTTTTTTAAAAAAATTACTGATTTATTTTTACAAAATCATACTTCAAAAATGTGAAATCACTGTTTTGTTTTACAAAATCATACTTGCATTCAGAAAAGTATAGTTTCAAATATAAAATCAATGTTTTACAAAATAAAAGTTTCATTTTACAAAATATACTTTTAAAACGCAAAAACGCTTTCATTTTATAAAATGTTTGAAAATGTAAGATCATTGTTTTATTTTTACAAAATGATAATTTAATAAGGCATACTTCAAAACGGTAAAAATACTATTTCATTAAAGTAATTTTATCTCATTTTTTCTTTTTATATAAATTAAAGTTTTTGAAGGGTAATTTCATACAAATGTTTTTACATAAAAATCTTGTCTCAATAAATTATTAATTTACTTAGTGAAATGGATGAATTCTAATAGCTTACACCAACATTAAAAGTTTCCTAAAAGAAAAAAATCTTATTCTAATAAAATGATAATATTTCTCTTTCTATTGAAAATCATTTTCCATTTTTAGGGTAAATAAGAAAGTCTTAGTGTATACAGTAATAAGAAATGTATTTCTTACTCATGAAAGAAGTAATACACTTGGAAATGATTTATTACAATTTTATTTAAAAGGAATTGTCTACCACTGATTTCGAAGATTGAAACTTTATCCAGTATTGAGGATGAAGATAATTTCTCAGTGAACAAGGATTCACTTGTTTAGGAACATGGTAAGTACACATCTTTACATCAATATTTAAATTTGATGTATTGTTCCTTTAAAATTTATTTCTTACTCATGAAAGAAGTAATGCACTTGGAAATGATTTATTACAATTTTATTTTATAGGAATTGTCTACCACTGATTTCGAAGATTGAATCTTTATCCAGTATTGAGGTTGAAGATAATATCTCAGTGAACAACGATTCACTTGTTTAAGAACATGGTAAGTACAAATCTTTGCACCAAAATTTAAATTTCATGTACTGAACGAAGGAAAACGTTCATCATTTACAACTTTTACATTTTTCAATTTAAATAACTTACGAATCTATTCTAATTGTAAGTACCGTCACACACTTAAAAAATAATCTACGAATAAGAGTAATACTATATCCATTTAAATTACCAAATGATAATCCGTGAAAATTTTCAGTTAACAAGGCACATTGTTTTTGATAATCTACTGCTAATTCAATCATTTCACATGAAAGTTTAACAATTGTATAAAACAATACAATAGCATCAGTTGAAACAATAAAATATTCACGTGCAATAAACTCATGAGATTAAATTTTAAATTTTTGCATGTCTATAATATATTCTCGTAAATAAACTAAAGTTTTGATCAGAGAAAATTGTACTTCAATAATGGTAGGAATTAACTGTGCAATGCATTCAGTATCAAGAATCAGCAATCTGCATTTGTTGAAAAACTCGTTCATTGATATAGTAGATGACTTTCTTTCTTGTAGATGTCATAATATTCCACAAATGTTTTATGAATATTTACTTGATTCACTAAATCTTTCGATAAAATGGATCCAGTATTCCATTCAAACATTGATCTGTAACATTTAATCTGCATACACTACATTTCATTGGGTTTTCTTTTAAATATGTTTCACTGTTTCTAAAATGCATGAGTCCAGAATAAATAACTCACTATATAAAGTACAGTCACTCATTTTAAACATTTTTTTCTTTCTAAAAATTCGTAATGGAAAACTCATTCTAGTTCACGAGCATATAAAATGTCCTTTCCAAATAGTTTATCTCTTACCTCTTCCGCTTTACATTCGAGTAAGTTTCGAAAACTAAAAAATTAAGATTAAAAAATTACAACTCTAAATTCACCACAATATTCGTTTTCTTAAATAAGTATTATATATTTCCGTAAAGTTTTTAGGATTCTGCAATGCGTTCCATGTACGATTATTTAAAAATTCAATACGAGTAGCCTCATTCAGATCCCAACTAAGACAAGCATGTGCTAACTGATTAGAAACCTGATGAAACACGTTGGACAGATCAGGAAAGATTCAAAATTATTAAAAATTGTCTATGGCTTCCAAGTTCTTCAATAACTTTATTCCTGAGCTCACAAGACGGGATAGTAGATTTTCCATCAAATGTAAAAGAAGCAGTTTCATCAGCATTACAGTATAATTTAGAATATATTTTTAAACTCAATGAAAAGTCACTTTCAAAAACTGTTTATTTTTCCACTCTGAGAATCACTTTCAACAGTATCAGAAAAACCAAAGTTCGATTCGCAAGAATTTTCCAAAGTTACCGAAGAAGAATTTGTAAGTTCACTGTTCACTGAATTTAAATTTACTGAATATTGAATAGGACTTTCAAAACTAGTCACTAGTGTAGGACTAGGAGACCTATATATTCAATGTATGTTAATGTTAAGACAGCACGTTCTCCTTCCTCCACATCATAAATAAAACTGATAAGCAACTCTCTTCACACCACAATAAGATTTGAGAACTCATGATGAAGTGAAATGATTTAACCTTTACAAGTAAGAGGGGACGTTGTACAGCTAAACCAGAGAACCAGTCAGTATGTTTCTTTCAAGGTCTAATGAGGGCAGACTTTCACTCACATGATAAACTTGACCTCTATATTTTGTCTAAGAATATAACGATATGCTAAACTGTTTCTTCAAATTAAAAGAAGGAAAATATAAATAAGTATAAACCCAAAATTACTTACATTATACATATATTAAAAGGATTATTGTTTCTACTGTGTAAATACCTTCTTTTAATCACGTGCGCCAAATCTGTCCTTTATTAGTTCTTCATATAGTTACATTATTCTATTTCCCAATAGGAAACGAAGACAATATTCAAAGTTTGCTTTTAAATGCTTAGTCATGATGAGAATTTACATATACATTAAATATCTCTTTCAATGTTTTTCTGATTTAATAAAATTCGATAAACACTATAATTCAAAAACTGAATACAATTCTCTTCACTTAATAGTTCCACGAAATCAATATCCCATACACTCATGTTCGCTTTTCTCCTTCCAATAAGCACATGCAGAACAAAGTAAAATTTCATCACTTCTCCAATTATGAATTGATTTCAGTATACAGGGCTGATCAACCCATTTTGAACGACATCCACAGGAAGGTTTCGTAGGCGTCAAAGCAGATGAAGATGTTGGTAAGCTAATAAAATAATTTTAACTATCGTTCAGTGCCATGACTATAACAAGACTAACGATTTATTAGGCCATAGAGCATGAAAAATGTAAATCATAAATTTTAGCTTTCATCCTTTTTTCATACATGAAAATATATGAGACAAAAATAAAATAACGTGTTCTAGAATGTTCTTCCTCTTGACTTCTACTCAGCGAACATCAAAAGACACGAGAGAAATAAATTCCACGGACACGAAAATAACTTTCTAGTAATTTCTGGAAAACAAGGTCACTAATAGAAAGTTCTGGAACATCGGAGATGCAAGGGACACAAATAAAATAACATGTTCTATAAAGATCCGTTATACGGCAAACATTAAAAGATGGAAAGAAGGTCAAGCTACTTTCGAACGAACATGAAAATAACTTAATTCTAGAAACTTCTATTATGCCGTTACTTTAGATCAATGTATACTTACTTACCAACGAACGTCGAAAGATGTAAGAAAAAATGTTCTAGAACTTTCCATAAAGTCTGCGCATGTGCAAGTCATGACCTATTTTTCCCGAGCATCAAAATGCGTGAGAAAGCTATTTGTGCAAGCGATGTTCTCCATAAATCATTTGACGTGTCCTCTCTATGTTGACAGCAAACATCGTGGTATTCATTGGGTACCTAAAATTGATGATTCCTCCCTACAAATAAACCAGATATCCTTAATAAAATAAATATAATTTAATATCAACGCGTTCGTGGGCGGACAGAGCGGATAAATATACGCGATTTCATTATTTTCATTAAATCATGAATATGGATCTATTAAAGTTATGTTAGGTCTGCAAATAAAGATTTTTTTGTTTTCTCTCACATCCTTCGATGTTCGTTCAAAAGTAATTATTTTAATTAGAAAATTAATAACCATACACCAAAGTTAGGTTAGGTCTACAAGGAAAACGACATTCTATTACTTCTAAAATAAACTTCCGTTAGGTTAGGTCTGCAGGCTGACCTGCAAACATCACGTGGCCGAGGGGCCTCTAACGTCAGAAAGAGCTAACAATAGAAAACAAGGAAAGTTATCATAAATTCTACAGAGGTAATATACAATTATCTTCTTCCATCCTTTCCAATTACCCTCTTGGTTGTAAGTTCCCTCCTTCCTTGCCACAAGTTTTGATGACGTGCTGTTCTCATCCATGTACCTATGAATAAATTTATAATTCATCCATGTAGCTCCTAAAAACGTTCTTTTTCCATGTATCATCTTGCCTTTTGCCGCCTTCTAAGCCGTTTCTTTTCTCTGGGAATCCAATATAAAACACTTTTCTTTTCTCTTCCGTCTATTCATCTAGCTACGTGACTGGCCTATCTCCACTACATCTTCTTCACAATGTTGATCACACCTTGTACTTTGGTTTGAAATTGAATCCACTTATTTGTCTTTCTTTCCCTCCTAATTATTCCTTGCATACCTCTGTCCATTGCTGTTTGTATATGCCATAATTTTTAGTCGATTGCACATTCCATGTCCATGTTTCGCAACAATGTATCACAGGTAAGATATAATACAAGGTATGATAAAGAATTGAGCCATAATCTTCACCATATAGATTTATTCCAAAATTAGAATGTAAATACATACATTGGTGTGTGCAATGATTTTATTTACATTACAATGCATTTGATTGACGTGAGTGATAAATATTATCGAGCAGCCGTAGATTAGTTCGTAAAACGTTGGCTTCGCATTCAGGAGGCGCTGGGTTCGATATCAGCAGCCAACCACACAGTAAACAATAGCGATGTTGATTCAACACTTTTTGGTGTCCCATCGCTCGTGTTGTAGGGCGAGTGGTTCAAAACATTTTAATTGAATTCTTGCAAAAGCGTGGTTGTGATTTTTGCACCACAGCAATGGTGTGTTCCAGCACAATAATGCATCATGTTATCGGGATCCAAGTTGTCCAGAATTCCGTCAACAAGCATTCTAGACAGTTCGACCAAATGGTGTTGCTACCACGTCCACCCAACATGAACTCAATCCGGCACTTATGGAACTTTAGAGAGATTCAATCACACCCAATTAAATCCTGTATCTAATTTTGGTGCCTGTATCCTGGCACCACTTTTTGTGCTAAATCATCACAAAATATGGTGTTGATTTCGGTACTGGGAACAGGAGGGAGAAATGGAACCCTAAAGGGAGATTTCAACATGGATTGCTCAGTTAGAAATCGACTGGACTAAACTACCAGACACAAGAAATACTAGATTGAAACAGTATATAGGATCAGAAATAAGTCTCCCGAAACCTGAAAAGAAACAAAGTTATTCCTACGAATTACGTCATGGTTTAATCACTTTTCTATTTGTAAATTAGGGATTATAATTCCCATTCACTGCGAATAGGTTCCATTTCTATGAAAGAAAGCGATCAAAATGGCGACAGCAAATACTTGACCATAATTACGTTTTTTTTCGTAACATCTTATCGTAAACTACCTCCAGCGCAACCCAATTATTAGTATAGAAAATTAGCTTCTATTGAGCTGTTACTTAGCTATCTTTCCTAAAATTACATCCAGACCAAACTGCTTTTAGTTATCTCCCCCTCGTGCCTGGTGTCTTCTTTCCAAGCTTTGTCACTGTACGGTTAACACGAAAAGGTTTATGGATCGTCTTTCTCGATTGGAACTTTGAGAATGTTGACCATATTAACTTCTCTAAAAAATACAACACACATGCTAAAATCAAAAAGAAAAGATAAAAACAGAAGATGCTAAATAACTGTTCAATTCCTAGACTCTGAAACATGTTCCCTCGTGGAAGAGGTCGAAGAAAGGCCCACCATTTTGTGTGTAATCGATAAAACAGTCCTGCTTCCTCCATTTTCTGTAAGCTAGAAAAGAAAGAATTGAGGTTAGTTGTTCTAATAACTGAACTTACCAGTGAAGAGAATTTTAAATCTAACTATACTATAAAATAACTATTTACAGGTTTCCTGTATATGTGTGGGCGGGAAGGGGGGAAGTCCATTCTTGACAAGTTCTGACGTGAGCCAGAGAGCGCTGTTGTCGACAGAATAGTAAGAATTGTACCAATGATGTTTTCAGCAAGATTTGCGTCTAAGGAGAGCTCATAAAGAAGCAATGTGTGTATGCGAATCACGTGTGCAATGAAAAGCAACTACCCTGTCTTTTCTAACCTAACATAACCAACGATAACTAATTTTCTTAAATTTCCCTATGTATATATACATAAAAAAGAGTCGACCTTGCTAAAGGTGTGAGCCAGGGCGCTGACCCGCCCTTTATGATATTGTGATTTCGATTCCCGCCTGGGTTATGGAAGTTTGTGGATTTTAAACTCATTGTATGAACCTAGTACCGTCAAACTTCAAACCTGCTCTATTTGAAAATACATTTTTCAAAATTGCGCAATTGGCCGCAAAATGGATTCCCCAAAAGAAGTAGGGGATTTTGCAACATTTCTGAAGTAGATGTAGGTTGCAATGAGCATGAATTAAACGACTTCCCGTGTGAATAAAGATGGGATACGTCATCCCCAGTATCCAATCGGACAATGATATTCAATCTCTTTGATGACAAATAAATAAAACTTTCGGTGAAAGTAGGCAATTCGTACTGCTTTCTTGTTACACAACAACGCATTTAAAAAAAAAAAAATAATAATAAAATCGTTCGATGTGTGGAATCTACTTGAGATATTGACTTGGTGCAAACGAATTATTATTTGCTGGTGGAAAACCTTCCCATGCATGCTCATTTCGACCCGTCTTTACTTGAAAGAATTTCGGGGAATCCTCTAATTCTTTTTGAAATCCCTTGCTTGCCCGTTGCGGAATTTTGAAATATGCATTTTTGAATAGTGCAGATCGAAACTTTTTGACGGTACATTGTCGCGTCAGCTCTAGGTTTAATGGTAATAGACATATGAAGCTCTAAAGCTAATCTTTCCACGCTTTCAATAGCCTGTAGCTCCGAAACTATGCGCATTTCAAAAATTTGTCAGAGGAACTTTTGTCATGTTTTGATGTGACGAATTACCTCCCGAAGTATGTCGGTCAAATTTTAAAACACACTGTAAAGTTTGACTATTCTAAAGAAAAAAAAAATCCCCGAAAATGGTCTCTAGTGGAAAGTTGTAGTTTCAAAAAGTGAATATGAGGAAAATGGTGATAATCCGGGAGTGATATTTCCAAATTCACGGAAGTGCGTACAGTACAAAAATATCGTAAACATAATTATAACTAGAGCAAATACAGGTCTCTAATCTCAGATCTGAAGTTCGTTTCTCTCCGCCTGCTTTCATGGAGGCCACTAGCATGCGTTACATCTTACTTAACGCTACGCTTAAAGCGCACTAGTCATCTACAAATACATCAATGAAATGCACAAGTATAAGAAAAGGATCTCTCCTCATGGAGAGCACGATAAGTCATCTCTATTTTGAATATCTGTTTGGTTATCTTCATTCCATTAAAAAATATGTAATAAAATATTTTAATGATGAAACTATAGTATTAATCAATGTATTTTTTTTAGGTGTACCATAGAAATTCTCAAATTTAACTATGGTTCTTGTTGCTTCAAGAATAAACTGTGATCGTCTCCAACGGCTGCCATCTGGACCAGATCAAACGAGCTGCTCGTCCGAACGTATCCCAACAAGTACATTTTAGTGAAGTAACTGATGTTTGAAAGCTAACTATATTGTAATGATATGCGATATTATTGTAATTTTATATACATCAACGCATAACGACCCCAAACGAACTACTAAGCGACAGTGAACAATTACGCAAAATAGTGCCGAACAATTATAGTGAGGCTTAATACCCCTCAAACAGTGCACAAACACCACAACTTCCACATACAATAAGTGACTTAGAATGCTGCGCACCACTACCTTGAGGGAAAATGACGTCTAAATATCAGAACGATTGTGCTTGTACCAGTGGAAATTTTGGCGTAACTATACCATAGTGAGATAAAAACAGAAAATACAACAGTGAAATAGTATTTGTGTCCAAACAACAGTGCGTATCCCCCAAATAGTGAAACAGTGTCTCCACAATCAAACAGTGTTCATACCAAACAGTGAATCAATGGAATTAATCTATTATAATACAAGTGAACCCAATGTTGTTTTTTTAAACAGTGCTTTCTTTTCAGTGTTTTATAAAATAAAATAATAATTTTACCAATGCAATATTCATGCAGTGATTTCATGAAAAGTGATTACAGTGAAAAATCCACAGTGGTATAATTATGAATACCCAGGTGATTCGAAATAGATATACATAAATGTGTCTCTATTTCGAAATTTCCTCAGGGGTGGTGGTATAATGATACGCATGCTAAAGCACGTGGCAATCACAAATATCAACAATGGTGAGAACTACGATGTGTACTACAAAGTGACGTGAAACAGTGTTATAGTAAAAAGCAGCAGAGGCCAGTCGAGGTTCACCGAAGAAGGCAACCAACGTCACGCTCGGAGAAACCACACCTATAGGAAGTCAAGGAGGACACTATAAAAATGCGATCATTTCAATGAACCAGTATCATTCTACTCTGAGAGTAGTCGTCTCCTTCCCTCTAAACCCTTTCTCACCTACATTGGGGTGGAACAACTACCCGCCTTGATTTGCACCGGGATCAGGCATCCCTTACACATTCACCTGCACTGGAGTGGTGTGTTACCTATCTCAAATACTAACCCATTCTCGTCTTCACTGACACGGAACAACTACCTGTCTTGACCTGCACTGGAGTCAGGC